>PUQB01000192.1:256750-422587 GCA_003024785.1 Selaginella tamariscina
GCAAGTGCCTCTCTGGGATGGATTTAGAAGGCATCAAACCGAACCAGGTAAGGATTATTGCACTGTTAGCTGCTTGCAAATGTCCGAAAGACGTAAAGACAGTCTTTGAAAGGATCCTTGATGAGCATCACCACCTCGAGACGTATACAGAGCTTCGAAACTCATTCATAGCAACCGTGGTTGAGTTTTCTGAGTTTGAACACGCTGTGATGTTTAACGACACAAACAGGACCATAGTTACCTGGAACACCATGATATCTGGACACACCACGAGCTACTGCACATCATGGATCATGAAGGAGCTGCTGTTCCAAATTCAGTAACATTTCTAGCCGTCTTTGAGGCTTGCCAGACGCTGAAACTTGGTCAGGAGCTTTATCGGAGAGTGTTTTTAACTGGACATGGATCGGACACCATAGTTACGAATTCCGCTATCAAGTTGTTCTCTAGGTCTTTAACTGTATATTTGACAAAACTGTCGTCTCGTGGACATCAATGATTGTTGCATATTGTTATTCTGGATATCCTGGTGAAGCTCTGGATCTCTACCGGAGCATGAAGCAACAAAAGATTTCCCCTGACGCAGTCACATTCACACATATTTTCAGTATCTGCAGAGGAGATGAACAGTTCTCCGAGCTTGTGTCCGAGTTGGTGATGGACTACCGGATGGTTGTGTCCGAGGAAAAGAAACTCCTGTTTGTGGTGATGTATGGGAATTGAGAATCTTGCTGAAGGTCAGAAAGTCTTGTGTGTACGCGACGTATTCTCAATCACTGCATATTTATGTATATGTATGTATATCTATATATTTATATCCTCTTTTCCTTTTTTACTCCTGAGTGGCATGCAGTAAAATTACACACGCACACAAGTGTACACACACTCCCTCTTATATGTAAGTATGTGTGTAGGTGTCACTACGTGGGAATTGATTTTTCAAAGACAGCCCTTGAGGAGGCAGGGTTTTGGAATGGAGTTGGTACAAGCGGATTATTTGGAAGGTTTAATAAGGCTGGTTAGGAGGACCAACAATTGAATAACGTCTTTGGCAAACTGGTTACATTCGGACACGGACGGGTTTCCAATGTTACTTCCAAGCCATAAAATGCACATAACCTTGTCAGGGTACTCTCTCTCTCTCACACACACACACGCGCGCGCGCGCGCGCGCGCACACATACCATGTATAATGACGAGTATGCATATGCAGTGGTCACATGCAAAGCCGAGACTATTTATAAATGACGAGTCCACCTCCGATCTGGACCACACATTCTCAAGGGAATCGATCCAATCGCGTTAGATCCCACCAGGTGTCACTCTCACCCCCAGATAAAGAGTCCATGGAAATGTTGACATGCAGAGGCTTAACCTTGTTCCTGAACATGAGAGAATGCATCAGGAGACCTTAACGTGTTTGTCCTTTGAAAAAGACCCAATACCAGGTGATGTGTGTGTACTTTCTTTTAATGAAAACTATACAAATCTATATATGTAATATATGACGCATGTGTGTATTGCAGTAACCAAGAGTGAACTAAATGGATCGTGGAAACTGTACCTAAGAAACCAGACGTACTCATTCCGGCTGGGACTGTGGTTTTGGGGGTGGATCCAGCGCCAGGTGTGTTTCGTTTAGATAACGAAAAACCTTCCTATGGAGGTTAGGCAAGAGCTTAGGGTTGTCAGTTTATGTCCTTTCTTAACGAGGGTGGTTACGTTAGCCCAGAGTTTTGGAAACCCGGGGACTTCGAGGTTACAAGTAATACCTCGAGGAGGATACCCGCCACGTGGTCACATGTAGGTGGGGAATATTTTGTTGAACAGACAGACACAGTACAATATCATTTAGAGTTAAAATAGGGTTTAGGGTTTAGGGTTTATATGTTGTTTAAAGTTAAAATATATAACATTGCATATGTGTACCGGGGCAAACAATTTAGGTATTATAAAACTAAAGGGGTCAACTTTTACATTGTATATATAAACTCATACAAGGTTTTGTCATATACACGTGCAAGATTGTGATAACTAATATATAAATGTATATACTGACATACACACAATTTATAAAGCAGTATGAAACTTTTATTATTCCCAAGGTAGTACAATAATCTCTCTCTTTCACACACACATACACACACACACCGTTGTTGTCAACTTTAGATAATGTCATAGTGAGCATCATCGAACAAAGGATTGTGAACCATCATGAACTTGAAGTCATCAATTCCAGTCATGAAGATCTCAGCGGGAACTCAAAAATTTCCTCATAGCGAGAAGTGTTGCAAGAAAATTTGATTGAAAAGGGTAAATAAAATTCTTGTTAACAAAATACATTTAAGTGTACATATAAAAAGCATTTTTAAAACATACTTAAATGTAAAAGTAGTTCACAACATACAAATTTTATAGTAAATAATTCCTTGCCCTACATGTATTAAGATGTCTTTTGTCCACGTCATCTTGACGTAGCAGTATTGACTATAATTAAAAATATTAAAAATATTATTCCTTTATGCACTAATGTGGTTAATATTAAACATAATTTAATAGATTAGGGTTAAAATTAAAGGTGGAATCTCTTGAGGCGTTGATTTTTTTTTTGTTATATAAATTACTACATATTTTTCTAAATGAACTAATAATATATCTATTCAAGCTTTTAGGAATCAATTTATATTATATAGTTTGATACAGATTTTTGTTTAATAAACTAATGGAAAAGACCAGACAAATAACGCTCCGGGTGGGTCATTTTGTCTTTGTACCATCTGCACAATCTCTCTAGGGTCCCGTCCTGCCATCGCCGTAATCGAAACCGGCCGAGGTGGTAGACGGAGAGGGAGGAGGACGTGGATAAGCCTTTGACATCTGATGGAGGAACTCGGGACCGCAGTACTTGTACGGGTTAGTGCGCTCAAATCCCACCAGATCATTTTTTTCGCTAACCTTCCACAACAGACTGGCGGGAATAACCTCATCCGACGAGGAGAAGCGAACAAAGTGCTGCCTCTCCTCATCAAACCTGAACTGGTAATTCTTCTCACGTTGCACCGTCTCCCTGTCGAGAGGCTGTGCATCGAAGCGGAGCTTCATATAAGACTCATAAACCAGCTCCAGCGGTATATTGGCATCCCTTTGTAAGTGTGCCCGTTTGGGCAAGGCACACATAGGGGATCCACGCATACACATCCTCTGGAGAAGAAGAAGAGGGGCTGTCGCACAGCCAGACATTAACAGGACGCTCTCTATTGCTTTCGGACGGAATTAATCACGTAAATCAGCGTGCAAGGTCCACCAGGAAGCGCTCGTAGAACTCCCTGGTCAAATGATGCTGCTCTGTATGCACCGGCCGAGAGCCAGAGATCGGATTTTCTGTCTCCAGCCCCTTGTATGCAGTAAAAGCAAAGCTTGGAAAGTCATCGTACATGCCTTCCAGCCTCTCTTCCTCTTCCTGTGGAGCTCTACAGTGTACAATAGGCCCTTGGACTTCTGCCTCTTCACCCATGAACCCAATGCTGAACTCTCCTCTTTTGCGGCTGCTTCCATTACCTGGTATACTGCCCAATCGCATATGTACTTCATCTCTTCCTCCCTACCTTATCCCTTCCTTAAATCACTCATTAAAAGGTGTTTCACACCATACCTTTAGCAAACTATATTTAAAATAAACTTTGTCACCCCAATTCAGGTGGCCATGGTGGGATAACGACGACCTCGCTTGCTCATGAGGTTATTTCCAATAACCCCTTGAGCAGATCGTTATCCTGTTCATAAAGGGGCGTGGTGTAGTCAAATTCATGATTGAACTAATATAACATATAATACGAGTAGAGAGCATAAGTATATAGGCATGCTATATATATCAATCATATTATAAATGATATGCAACTTAAACACATATGACAATTACATGCATGAAATGAATACACGAAGTTCAGTGTGATGCATATCAACGCGTGTGGCACGCACGCGCACACACACACATACCAATGATATTGCAACATGACGACCATCTGTGAAGCCACCAGTAGCCTTGTAAAAGAAGGTTTATCCATAAGGGAAGATCACTTGCTGGCGACTAGATTGTAAATAATAGTGTTTATATATATATTATACATATATAATGCCTCCCCGTTATTTGTTATTACTAAATATTATAGTGTTTAAATATCCTACCTTGAAATTACATTATCATTAATATATTTTGTAATTATTATTTCTTACATAAAATTAAAACACATGCATATTAAATTTTCAAATGGTGAAGCATAACTTAATTTCATCTTAACACACACACACAATAAATTATTTCACAATTTAAATAAATTAAGACTTTAAATTGTCAGATAACTTTTGACATATAATTTAAATAAACACATGTATTGACTAAAACCTAATCCATCCATTATTAACATATTTTAATTTGTTTTATACTTATAATTTCTTTTAAAATTTAAACTATTCAATCCAAAACATTTGCATTAGGATATACTATTATGATATTCAAAACTTTTATTATTATTATTATTATAAAAAATTAAAGCTGAAATTAAATTTAAGTTATTCAATTATGATATGTACATAAAATATATTGCATTATCATATTTTAAACCACAGTACGAATTCCCCCCCCCCGCCCCCTTTATAATTAATTAGTCTGGTGATCAAGTTTGTTTGTGTGAAACATAAGCAATTCAATTTAAAAAATATCTACATCATTGGCTTAAAATAAATCTTATATATTTTAGTATCTGTTTCATATTTTTATTGTAAAATAAATACAATAAACGTGTTTAAATTAGTACTGAACAATCTCACGTGGATTACTAATTTAGCATTTTATATTAATTAATAAAAAATATTTATAGTGTTAAATATAAAACATAAATGATTTTACTGTACACACGATTTTGATAATTTAAAACAAGACAACATTGCTCTTCTAAACATTAACTTTAAATATTTAACTTAAAATTATAATAAATGTTTTACTTATAGTTTCTTTGTTAATTTAAATTTCTTAGCAAAAGATTTCATATGTCACAATGACAAGATCATATTTTATTATTATAGACAACTAAAAAATAAATTGTTTAGGATATTATATATAAAAATAATGTTGTTTTTAGGAATTTTAGTTTATGAAATGAATTATTTTGCACATATAACTATTTTAAAACTCTTTCTCTCAAGCAATTTGTGTGTATGTGATAACTTAATTATTTATTTTGTTTAATAACCTTTTTTAATAAAATAACCTTTTATTTACCTTTGTTGAATAACTTTTTTAACCAAATAACATTTTCAACAAAATAACCTTTTATTTACTTAATAATATGCAGCATAATATTATATAATAGAATTCAGATTATATATCTATATGTGAATGAAGATAAAGATGAAATATTGAAAATTTATAAATTATCGACTAATAAAAACTTTTTAAATGGAAATTGAAACTCATCTAACTATGATGGTACAATATATTTTACTTAAAATTGTTTTATGGAATTCTACTTCAGAACATATAGAAATAAATAACTATACATAAATATTTATTGAGTTTGTGTAAGTATTTTTCCTTTCTTTTTACTTTTTCTTCCTCTAATACAAAGTTGAACATCTTTATGATAAAATTTAATTCAGAATTTAAATATATAGTTTTATCAGACAAAATTTAAAAAATAATAAATTAGATTTCAGTTCATAATACTCTATATACAAATGTATATTTAGTATACTTGTTTGAGTATTCAATATTGAAAGTGATTTATGATGTAGTTTTCTTTACTACTAGTTGGTCTAATGTGTACATTGCTCTAGAAGAAATATTTTTATAAATTCTTTACCCAAAAATCATGAAACTTTACAAACAAATTTAGTATATAGGAATTATGAGATTGTTAACAAATGCATAATGAATATTTAGTTTATGATATATTAGATTTGGTCAATTCAATACTAGATGCACAATCTTCTCAACAAAAAAAAAAAAAAAAACAATTAAATTTTATATTAAATACTAATAATTTGGTATAAGAAATTGAACCCACAACCTAAGCTTACCCTTGGAGTTGTTGTGCTAACACATGCCCACCGTTCATGAGTTAACTATTTAATGACCCTTAACCTAGTTGTTATCCTTGACCTAGTGAGTTTAGTTTACTCATGCATGTTTAACTAATTAATGACCCAATTATTATCCTTAATTCGGTGATTTATCCCTAAGTTGGACCATTTAATTTAGTTATTATCTTTAACTTAGTTGTTATCTTTAACCTTGATGTAACATTTAACGACCCTTAAACTAATCCTAAGCTGAATCATTAATCCAGTTGTTATGATGAGTATTCTTAACATGGGCTTAAACTATTTAATAATCCTTAACCCAATTGTTAATAATTTTAGAATAATTGTCGAATGTTTTATCTAAATAACCCTAAAACAAAAAGGGAATGGACTCAATCTCACAACCTAAGATTTGGAAAATCATGAGCCATTCCAAACAAACAAATATATGCTATGATTTCATATATATGAACTAGTACACATGCCCATGGTTCATGATTAATTATTTAATAGACTTTTAACTCAATTGTTATATTTAACCTAGTGAGTTTTTATTATTATAACCCAATTGTTATATTTATCCTAATGAGTTTATTTTTAAGTTGGACCCTTAATATGATAAGTTTATCCTTAAACTCCTAAGTTTACTCATGCATATGCTTAATTATTTAATCTTGGCTCCCCAAGGACAGGAACCTAAACTCCAATGGTTATACTAAACTCATCAAGTTAAGATAATAATTAGGTCCAGGCTTGGGTCGGGGTTTAGAGTGGCCGTCCAATGGTCCACCCTAATCCACAAAAGGCGACAGTCAACATAAAAAGGTTTATCCTAAATAATTCTTTAAAAAGAGAATGATTCAGATCATGCCACCTATGATCTAGAGAATCCTAGATTGTTTGATAGGGTTTCATCACAAACAAACATACAGCCCCATGTATATTATCTAATTTATTAAACATATTCTTAATTTATATTTTTATCTGTATATTTTAAAACTGTAAAATGAGAGTTGATGTGTTTGTATGTCTCCTGTATTTTCTAGATGTTTTGCATTTGGTATATGTGCAATTTGTATTTGTAATAATGTACGTATTTGGTATAATATAATATATTTAGTGTAATATTACGTATTATTTTATATTATTAACTATTATTTTACTCATCATTATTGCAGCTTGTTCATATTTAATTTAGCACAGTAAATAAATTACATTATATTGTATAGATTGGATAAATTTATATATGAAACATTTAGTGCCTCCTTTTATAAATGTGTTTGATCGTTTGAATGTAGATATTAGATCATTTTTCTTTAACAAAACATTTTTTAATTTATTCTTCAAAACTTCTTATCCTTTGAGGGACAGGGGAGGGATATATGTTTTACTATATTACATAGTAAAATATATATATATACTACTTTACTTATGCAAGATGGTATAATATGTGCTACCCGGTTTATTCTCAACCACGCACCTAAAAAAAACCCTATACTCTGTTTCGTATAATAGGGTTTACATGTGTACATGGTTAACCGGATCACCGAGCACCTTCCATCGCACACAGTAAGTGAAATGTGGTAGGCTGGGCTTGTAAGCCTTGCTCTAATCCCGGGATTTGTTATCGCATGCTGCTTAAGCACTAGTAAACAGGGTTTTCACTCTCGCGCGCACGCATAGGGATTAATCAATCGGTGACTAAGACACACAGATAATATGGCAAATGAACAGGTTTAAACACTTGTTGTGTATATATATATTTGCATATTTCCTTGACATGAGCATACATCTAGGATGTAAGGGTACTTGACGGCAAGCATTACTAACATATGTTATAATGTTGTGGCTGCAGGTACGATGGGTGCAATATTCTTATCACTTACATCCTTTATGACTTCATGTATAATATATTATATATACACTATAAATCTATCTGTGTTCCATGTACATCTAGTTTGTGACTATAGCTTTATTTGTAATAACTCGACTAGTTGAGGGATAATATATATGTATATATGGTGTGTAAGTCTAATATAGGCATTTTGCGCTCTTGCGATTAAACTTGTAATGGAAACTCTACGATATCGGAGGCAAAGAAGATCCCTGTAAGGTTCAATGGGCAAGCAGCGAGCACAGCCAGAGCAACGTCCAAGTGACATCTTTCTTTGGGTTGCTTCTCGAGTTCGAGAACGTAACTGTCGCGAGTGGGTGCGGGCGACTTTTAATCCCCTATCATATTTCCCATCGAGGTTAACCATCATTGTCCCAGTGCGGTGGCAGTGAGAGCTATGGGCACTCTGTATCATACGCAGGTCAACATTGTTGATTCTCGTTCTAGTTCCTAGAATGTCTGGGTAACCACTTCATACTAATTGTGGATCATCATGCCTTGCTCTACCTCTTTAAAATCACAACTCACCGGGTAGCTGGCTCGGTGGATACTCCTACTACAGGGAGTTCAAGTTCACCGTGGTTTATAAAATAGGTAAATTGCATGTATCACCAGATCTCCTCTTCTGGATAACGAGTCATGAACCATCTGAAGCTGCGCCCTTGCTTCTTGGCTTGGCTTATATGTGATGAGAAGTCTTTAGGCTATGGTGTATCTACTACAACCCTTCCAAATGAAACTTTGAGTAAATCTATTTCTCACCTAAGTCAACACAATCTCTAAAAACACTACAAGATAATCTTTTCCAAGTGCAAGACACTTATGAGATAAGACTAACTTCACTTGCCAAGGAGAATGCATCTTTGCGTAGTAAACTTGCAGAACTAGGTGTGAAGAGGTTTTTTAAACCTATGGTTAGTGTAACTCTTATATATACGTTGTCTTCGGATCCCGGGCAGTGTTTCTTGCTGTTATTACGTTAAACCCAATATCCATAAGTATATATTGGCTGTTTATTCATTATAGCATTAATTATTAAATAGCACTAGTTTCAAATCAGTGTTATGCCATTATCACCATTTTATAATTGTGTCATATATATTCCTCTCTCACATCTGATTATAAACCGTATGAAACCGGTTCTACTCTTCACTGTTTTTCACCTTGTCCTTTTCAGACGGAAGCTACGCAAGCTAGGTATGTTTAACATACATCTATACATATACACCGGTTTTGCTATGTCTGGTATTTAAAAAGGAATACAAATAAATCTATCTATCTATTTATCTATATAATGTGTTACTCTTCTTTTGCTAGGAGGACTTGTAAACCCTATCAAAAAGGTAACTAACCACATTTACAAGGGTATTTTTTTTATCAATTAACTTGTTTTTATTATAGACCCCGATGGATGTGAAAGTAGAATCTATTATTAAGGCTGAAGACTTTGATGTCTCTGGTGGGTTCATGGAGAAATCTGGCCGGTTTTTTCAACGGTTGAATTTCCATAACAAATCAAACAATCCTCAAGGGTTCACGGTTAAAATTAATAGGAGTTTGGTTGGCTGGGATTTAGAACCCAGCCTTCAAGTAAAAACGGTAGCCAAAGCAAATTCTTTCACACAACTTTGACCTGGGGCTATAGCTGGTATATTAGAAGACCACACATACGCACACGCGCACACACACACACACACAAAACTACCTGTTGAAACCGGCAGGTGATCCTGAACCAGAAGGCTTTCCACAGTTTTTCGTCTCGGGTAATGAAGTAAACTCCGTAGAGAATCAGCTGTACTATTGCCAGAAGTGTTCCCAGGAGATTTAGGACCAGAAATGTATATTAGTATATACAGCTCATATGTAAGTGTGTGTGTAAGTGTGAGTGATACTTACAACAATGAAAGGGTCGATTTTGCCAAAACATACGCAGTCCACAGTGCACCATTCACTGAATGCAGCAAAGCCATGTATTCCACACTCTTGCTCACAGTCACAAGCCTCTGAAACAGTAAATCGTTGAAAATATATGTGTATTTTAATATATGTGTGTGTGTGTGTGTAGACTTAGGCTCGGGATGACATTTCCTGCATCATGAACAAAGTTAATTTATATATACAGATTGGAGAAAAGGGGGGAAGGCAAAAGGGCGAGAGAATGTACATCCTAATGAGAAAGAGCTAGACCGGTTTTGAATATCTCTAAAGTATTCTTGGTTGTTGTTTTTAAATTAGCAAATTTTTAGTAACTATTAATTATTAGTTTAAGAGGAGAGAATGTCACCGTGATGTTGCATCAATATAATTATGCTTTATTGATTTTAATCATTGTTTTATTCTGTCTCAACCAATAATGTTTAAACGGTACATGTTTTAACTCTAGTGTACAAGAAAATCTTAAGAAAACAAGAAAAGTAAACACAATGGCATTTAAAATCAATATAATGTTTTATTAATTTTAATTATTGTGAATAAAACGGTAAGGAAGAACATACTTATCCACTATGTTTACTCATTTTAATTTTTCCACACTAAAATTGCATTATTCACACGTACCTTTACTCCAAAACCTAACCCAGTTGACACACAAGGTAGATCTCATAAAGGTAGGTGCGATTTCTCATCGCAGTTTGCATTATTCACATTATTCGAATTAAACTTATACGGGTATCCGGATATTCAGGAATATACTGAACTGAACTAGCCATAAACAGAGTAGCCCTTAATTGTTTTAATATTGGAGACAGTTCTGGAGGTCCGTGCAGAGTGAGAGTGCTCTGCTATATTGGGGCGTGCTATCCATGGATGGGGACGGTTATCCACACTCTATATTGGCTACCATGAAGATGATATACATCTATGAAACACTATGTATGCTGTGGTGTTAACTTACAAATCAGGCTTATTTGTGAGCTCTGAGATGTATAAATGTGCTTATATTGTGGGCTTTGAGGAAATTATGGCAGGATATTAAGCTCTGTATTAATACAGGACAATAAATCAGTGACTGTATGCATTTAACACCGTCTTAACCAGGAAACATGTGACTTAAGTGGAGCAAATGTTTGTCTGGTAGTATATACATGGTCCATACTTACACGGCTGGTTAACACACGGCCTAAGCTTATGTGGCAAGTAATACGAACTGTACAAGGGCTGCCTGAGATACGGGCTCATTTGGTCTAAGGTACGCTGGAGAGAGTCGTTTTGTACATGTTCTCGATCCTGTTTACATCTCCAGTGTGAGAGAAAAGTTTCCCAGCTACTGTAAGAAGAGAAATACAGCAGTTTACACATAGCCAAATACACAAGTAAGTTCATGCAGCTGTGTTCAAATCCATTGTTGATTAGAACATTGTGTAGAATGACAACCATGGATATCCCAGTAGAGGAGCGGACTGTTAACCAGCCACCGGATGCACAAATGCCAGATGAAGACGACAGCCAGGTTTGACTAAACAGAGATATGAGTGTCTTTTGGTTTCTCCTTAGATAGCAGTAGAACCAGGGTGATTCTTGTGCAATGTACCGAATGCCTATACTTTCCATGATATATGTTAGTGTGCTTGTGTGTGAGCCGGAACTGTGTGTTCTTGTACTAATGATATCATGTTTGGTTGTTGTCTGCAGGTACGCACGGATTACCCTGTGTGTGTGCATGATATGTTCAGTAAAAAGAAGACCATATTATGTTCTTGACAGACATTTGTTACCACTGGATAAAACCGGCTGGCTTTGTTTTAAAGAGGACTATGTAAGACTCTGAAAAATCGATTCTGCTTCCCCAAAAATGACCCACTTGAAGGTCGGATTCTGCTGCTGGGGTTCCCTAGTGCTTTACCTATTTAAAGTTTGAGAATAGGTGTTAACCCCCCATGCCTCTAATCATTCTCTTTACTAGACAAAACTCGCAAATTGAGCTCCAGCTATCATGAGGAAAACTTTGGGGCAACTTACTAAATGGTTTGATTAGTATTTCACTCCTACACCCAAGTCATACAAATGATTTGCACGTTAGTATCATTGCAAACCTCCACTAGAGTTTCCTCTAGCTTCATCTTGCTCAGGCATAGTTCACCATCTTTTGGGTCCCAACAGGTATGCTAGCACTCGAACCTTTCATAGAAGATCAAGGTTGGTTTGTGGTGCACCCCCTGGGGGATCCCACAAGTCAGTTTCCTTGCGTTTGCCGTTTGACACCCATAGACTCGCATACATGTTAGATTCCTTGGTCTGTGTTTCAAGACGGGTTGGATGGAATGCCCAAGGCACCAACATCCGGGGAATGCATGCACTTTTGCACTGTCATGAGGGCGCGCACCCCAGTCCATAGGGCCACCCACAACATCAACCGGGGCTGAGGCCCACAGTCATTATTCCGCAGATGGCCCCCATGTTGGCAAGCCGCCCTGAGTTGGTCAGCAGGCCAACGGTCATCTAGCCGTTCCCAGAAGCAGCAAATACCTTAGGTTTTGTGAGGTATCTGGGTTTCCCTCCTTCGGGCATTTGTGGGGCAGTGTGTATGCTATATTGAGGCTTGGTATGTTGGTCTGGCCGTGGTAGTTATGACCCATATTGGATTTGGTCCCAAGTTTTCATTTTATAGCATTTCCCTCCTTCGGGCATGTGTGGGGGCATGTTGCTTGAAGTACTGTGGCTATTTCACTGGTCTGGTGGTACTTTTGATGCTTTAAGGTTGTTCTATAGGCTTAGTAGGTGCCAGACATGGGCTGGTTCTTGTTTATTCTACTCTGGGAATAGTTAAGTTCAATTGGTTTGATGGACGACCGCATTTCCCCCTTTTTGGGCATTTGCTAGGGGAGTTTGGCTTCTTGTGAATGCCGCTGTTTCAGAAGTTCGGTTTGGGATTGAGGGTATAAGGATGTATGGTTGTTGCCCAGGCTGGACGTGTGGTCACTTTGGATATGTTTTTCGCTCTGAAACAGCAACTTGACAGGTCTTCTCGTTATCTTTTAGGTTTTATGCTGTGTGGGCTCTTTCTATTCCGCTTTCTTGCCTACTGGATCTTCCTCCTCCCGTTGTCTTAATCCTCTGATAGTTGCACACCATGGATAAGTCCTTCTAATGGGGGGATGCACTCATCTATGAGTTCCTTGTTGAAGGGGCCACTGGAAACCCGGTATTGTCTCATTTTGACTTGTTTATCAGATGAGCGATGACCAACTGTGAGTTCTAAGTGAATGTATCATTCAACATGGGTGGACACACTTAGTTAAAGATAAGGTGGGTTCTGTAGGTTGGGATAAGCGGTTGTGTTGCCAGTTTGTTGGTTTACACAAGATGATTGAGTTTGCGTGGCAGTTTTTTTTTTTTTTTTTTTTGCTGCTGTTGGTGCTAGTTCATGTTAGACACTTGCTGGTGCTACTGTGGCACATTTGGGTGTGGTGTGGTGTGCCAGATGATTCATCCATTGGCTTGGCCTCATGTGAGTCATTTTCAAGGTAGCACAGGTGGTGACAAGTTTTGAAGGAGTGTTGGTTGGTGTGGGTTAGGCACCTCTCAATGCTCTGTGGAGGAAGGACTTGTGGGCTTCTTGGAGTTGTGTACAGTGCTGGTGGGTGTGGGTTAGGCATTTGCCAGCACTTTCTTGGTGTGATGGTGTGAGTTGGTCTCATCCTCCTTGGTGATATATTTTACTTGAAGTTATATGAATATTCTTAAGGGATATTCTTGGATATGCTATTGGGAATATGCTGATGGAATATGCTGCTTTATGCAGTATGTTTTGTAGTATATATAGGTCTCCAAAAGGTATATAGGGGCAGGTTCTTTGGGTTGTTTCATTTGGGTTATTTTTGTATGTGGACTGGTTCGTGGACCGGCATGCAACAGTATCCCAACATTAAGGGGATTGGTAAAGGTTTGAAGCATGACAAAACCGGGTATCTACGAGCTCGAGCTTTTAAGTTCAAGACTCCAAGGTATATGGGATATTCTTTGAATATTCTTGGGTATCTTGGAGAAGGTATATAGTTTAGCATATAAAATATTCTTGTATCTTTGTTTTTTCGTTCTTTAATTCAATTACCGTTTGAAAGTTGATAGGGCCGGCGAACGTTATGGGAGATGATGGTAGTTTCACACTGCTGTAGTAGTTGTGTAGCTCTGCACCAACGCCTATGGAGACAGATTCTCAGCTATTACCTTGCGTGCTGGCCTTACCAGGTACCTGTGTATATCATTTGTAAAGATGAGCCTAGGATGTGTATCTTAATCTATTATCGTACCACTATGGATCCTCGTTGGCCATCTATCAAGTTCCGGCTTGAAGAAGATTGTATGGAACCTTTTGTGGTCATATGGCCCCACCTCTTCCATGCGCTTGGTGGAGTGTTTGGCCATCCGATGGTAGATTGTATGGCATATGCTGCTGCAATACGCCTTTTGGACAACTCTCCAGGCATCTAGATTGCTTTGCACCCGTTAGCATTCACCTTTCCTTTCCACAACCGGCGCTTGACCTGGACATCGCTGAGTGAGGTGGATGCATTGCTTCTCTTGCCTCTGTTTTTGGACATTCGTGCTAGTTTCCATGAATAAGTTCCAATTGGTATCATGGAATATGTGTGGTATAAACTCCATGACACGCTGGCAGTCACTAAAACAGGCTATTCGAACATTTACTGTGTCTTCTCAGGTGGATATACTAGCGGTTCAGGAGCATAAGTTAATCGACACCACAGCTTTTAATAGGCGCAAGCTAATTCCAGGATGTCAATTCTTTAATCCGACAGTTACTCTACAATCAGGATGGCCAGCAGGAGGAACGTTGATCTTTGTCTCACCAAGATGGACAGCTTCCGTAGTTCTTGATCTGATACTAGTACCAGCTAGAGTGCAATGTGTGATTAATGTTAATGGGGACCTTCTTGGCTTTCTCAATGTTTATGCACCCAATACTTCTAGAGATAGGGCAACATTTGGGCTACAGTGCAGCAGCGGCTTCCACAATTGACTTCAGTGGAGTGGTGTATGCTTGGAGATTTCAACATGGTTGAATATCAGGAGGACAGGTGTGGAAGTCATAGGACCCCAGTAATGTCGACGGTGGAGTCCACAGCTTGGAATGCTCTGTTGCTAGATTTGGCGGTTATGGACTCTTATCTGTTGGATTCGTTTTCCACACTTGGGCCACGATACTCGTATGTACATCACACTGGTATGCGTGAGAGGCTTGACCATATGTATGTTTCTGAATGGTATCGAACCCATGGGGGGGCTCACCAAATTCATGAAGTGATTTCCTGTTCAGGTCACCGTCTAGTGTCTGTCAATCTTTAGCTATTTGTAAGGACGGTGAGCAGAGGCCAAAACCCATCTCCAAATCAACCCTGGAAGACCCTGTTCTTCTTCAGCAAATACGGGATTTGTGGACCTCGGAACTACAACCTTCTGGTAAAACTTTCCTCCAGTCTCTATCTGATATTTCCAGGTTGTGCCGAGAACATCAGCTTGTGGCTAGAAAAAAGTTGTGTATGAAGATCTAGGCTGCACAAAACAACCTGGCTATAGTGGAGCGTATGCATGCACGTTATCCAGTAGAACGCACATATGGAGATAAAGTCCATGTTGCGAGGTTGCAATATGAGTCTCTTCCCTACACTCAATTGTTAGACACATGCCATGCTCGACGTACTAAATGGTATGCGTTAGATTTTACGTGTACTAAGGATTTTTTTAAGGTGTTGGGCTCTTCTAGTCCACCACCGCCTATTTTTTCTATTGCAAATAAAGCAGGGGTATTGCATTAGGAGCAATGGGCTATTCGTGGTGTTATCCATAGTTTCTATGGTGAACTTTTTGCTGCACTACTAACGACCCCTTCAAGACTTTGGGATCAAACGACAGTGCTTCATAGAGTACCTAGGGTGTGCACACAGGAACTGGCGGATCTTCTTGCTGCACCGATTACTTTGTCTGAACTACGAGCGGCACTGGATGAACTCAGCAACGACAGGGTCCCAGGAATGGATAAAATCCCACCAATTTTCTTTATGCTAACATGGGACTAGTCTGGACCCTTGCTGTTGCAGGAAATCAACTCATCCATAGAATCAGGATGCTTTCCGCCAATGGTGGTTCAGGGATTGGTAACACTATTGCCAAAACCAAGAGATAGTACGCTTATCAAGAACTGGTGCCCAATTACACTCCTCAACACATGTTATAAGCTCTTAGCCAAGGTCTTGGCACTTAGATTGATGCCACTTCTTCTAGCCATGATCCGCCTAGGACATACAGGTTTTGTACACAATTGTTTGATCTTTGAGAATGTTGTCACGATTGTAGAAGCAGGATTGGGCCAGGAGATCAAACCAGCGTTTGGCAGTTTGGCTTCTGGATTTTGAAAAGGCTTATGATAGGGTGGACTGGGATTTTCTCCGACGTATTATGGAGGTGATGGGGTTCACAAGAATGTGTATTAAAGCAGCATATACCCTGTTTACTGGAGTAGAAAGTAGGATCTTGGTAAATGGCGTGCTCACAAATGGTATTCCAACATCACGATCTGTAAGACAGGGGTGTCCTCTAGCCCCGTATCTGTACCTACTATATGCTGAGGCTTTGGGGTACTACCTTGCATCTCCAGGTGGACCACAAGGACTCAAGATGCCAGCATCGACTGCTCATTGTAATGCTCAGGTGGTGGACTTGCTAGATGTTTCGTATGCTGATGACCTCACTCTATACCTAGATGGATCTTTGGGGAACTTGTCTAGGGCATACAAGTCTGTGCAAACATTTTGTAGTGTTGCAGAAGCTACTGTTAACTGGAATAAGTCTTCAAGTTTGTGGATTGTGGAAGATGGCTCTCCACCGGCTTGGGGACAGTCAGTGAGTTTCCGATGGCTTGAACCAAATGAGACAACTTTATATTTAGGGTTCCGAGTGGGAAATGTGTACATGGTGGCCATGCAGTTGGACTCGTTGTTACCAAAGGTCCGGGCACTTTTTTGTTAAATATAAGTTTAAGCTGTTATCAACGGCTACACGGGTTTTGGTCATCAATAAGCTTATTCTTTCCACAATCTGGTACACAGCGTCTTGTTGGGGATGTTATACAAAGGCCTAGACACTATAGCAAAGATGGTCAGATCTTTCCTTTGGCAGAATGATGTGGAAGTTCTTCCACGCTCTAAGGTTAACTGGCCATCTATACAACAATCTAGGGATGCAAGAGGGTTGGGTTTGATTGACCCTATGCTACAGTCAAAGGCTTTGTTTACCAAGCTGCTGATACAAAGTTTGCTATCGGGTGTTCAACCTTGGAAGTTGTTGCTACAAGACCATTTGTATGTTTGAAACCATCGGCTGGAGGAGGGTGGAAACAGGGGCTAAAATGGCTTTTTGCAGTCACAAAACTCTCCTTGGCTGCATTGGATGATGGTATTGCATAGTCTTTGCTATGAGTACACAACACGGATCTCAGATTTGCACTACATACCAAGGATGTTACAAGAACATCTGAAGCACTCTGCCAACCACTGTTTTTTAATCGATTGCTCCGATAGGATGATGGTTGCCTTCTTGGTGCAAATAGAAGGGGAGGCCCTGATGGTACCTGGCCACGCTAGCATTCAAGGATCGCCTCCAACATACGGGAGTGGTTGGACCTTTTTGAAACAAATAATTCACCTCTACAACAAGCCAGAACTCGAGAAGGCACTCCACAAGCCTACATGTATGTTAATAATGCTATGCCACATGTGTATAGTGTATTGCCCCATGCGCTGGCCTCCTTGGCCTGCTCCACCGACAGCCTTCAACCTGGAAATTGGATTACGTATCCATCCTCTGCAGGCATACGTGTGGCTAGTCTGACCTCTCTCAAGGGTCATCAGTTGGCATCGTTTTTTTTGCCTCAGCCAAACGGGGAGCTATTGCCGCAATATGTACCCCACCCATCTTCCCTACCGAATATTTCTTAGGCTTTGCGTGTATGTGTCATTCTTCAAGAGCGGAAAACGGCTATAGTAGATCCACATGTTCTCCCGAATTCTTTCTTGTCTCTCTGGTGGTTATGTTCTAAGCCCCTTAAGGATATACCGTGGGACCCAGAGGAGATTGAGTGGTTTCTTTCTTCTGCTGATTTCTTTTAATACACTCTAAAAATAGGATGGGAAGTAGTGCGTTTAGATGTTCCAGACACAAAACTTGTCTCATGTCTTCTACGACTAGGCCTGACATGATCACAGATACGCTCAATGCTACAGGCCTTATGGAAATCAAAGCTCATAGCTTGCCATAAGTTTTTTGCATGGCTACTACTCCAAGACAGTGTAACCGTTGGATCTCTGGGACGACCCATACCTTTCGCAACAAGTAGAAACACAAACGCATAGATTCTGGGAATGTCATTTTGCGCGCATGGTATGGGGGTCAATGTTCCAACTTCTTTCCCTGCTTGGATACATAGATTGTATCCTTATGTGGAATTCTGTCAAGTTTGGCTGTGACATGCCCAACTCCCCTCCATTGCCCGCATGGTATATTATGCCACCTGGCTTGCCATGCTTTATGGTTATCCCTACAGCACATTGCAAGATAAACTTTAGCTTAGAAGTGTGGCAAGTCCTTAGATTTACTACTTTGTCACATATATGGGATCATAGAAACCATGTCAAACATCGGGGTTATAGATCGTCTAGAGATGTTGTTCTGTCAGCTATATGGGTGGATCTTGTTGCTCACTTGGCAGGATGTTTGAACCATATTGTGAAAGAACAGGAACACAAACGTCCTTCTTTCTTGAAAACATGGCTTCACAAAGAAGTCTTTAGGTGTGCGGGTGAAGATGGCATATCCATTACTTGGTTTTGGTCTTCGCCAGGGTTTTTATTTTTTTGACTTTTGTTTCTTGTATGGTTTTTCGAAAGTTGATAGGGCAGGACAAAGCAAAATGTGATTCGGATATTGAGGAGCGCCTTGTGGCAGCTGAAGGCACATATGCACGATCTTGTGTCTGATATGTGTAGATCCTTGATTCTCCTTTAGATTTGAAGGGCTTTTGTGCAGTCTTGATTGTTTCTCAAAGTGTTTTGCTTGCCGCTCAGTGGGAGTGGAAGAGTGTGCCTTGGAGAAGCACACTCTTGTAAAATCAGGATGTTGTATGCATCTCCTTTTAGCATGGGTTGTTGCGGCTTCATGTGAGAGGTATGTATGCAATTTTGATTAATTCACATGGGTGAGGTGTGGATTTCAACCGGTAAAGCTTTTGGGATCTTGGGATCATGTATATTGTGAGTTCTTCTTCATTTGCGGGCCTCCTCTCACTTTCGTAGCACTTCTCTTCTTTAGGCATTGCATGGGGATATTTGCTTGAAGTATTGTTGTAATTCTCTCATCATGGTGTTTTTGGTGATTCCATGGTGGCAAATGGGTATTACTGTGCTGGTTATGAGCGGTGTCATGGTGGCAGATGTGCCGTTTGTGCTGGATGTGTTCGGTTTGTGAGATTGCAGCATTTCCCCTCTTTGGGCATTTATAGGGGGCATTTGTTTGGAGTATAAATTGCTGTGGTTGAGGTCCAGTGAGGTGTGCCAAATGGGTGCTTGGTTACCCTCTTTGCTGGTTGTGCGTTTGTTGTTGTCACAACATTTCCCCTTTCTGGGCATTTGCGGGGAAACATTTGTTCGAGGTGTTCAGGTTTTCTGAGGTCTAGCAATACGTTTGATGCTCTAAAGGTGATGAATAGAGGCTGTATGTGTTAGACATGGATGCGGATTTAGTTTTTCTTTCCCCAGAAGTAGCAAATACCTTAGGTTTGTGAGGTATCCGTGTTTCCCTCCTTCGGCAATTGTGGGGCATTTGCTTGAAGTGTGTATGCTGTTATTGAGGCTTGGTACGTTGGTTTGGGCGTGGTCGTTATGATCCATATAGATGTGGTCCTAGGTTTTGTTTTACAGCATTTCTCTCCTTCGGGCATGTGTGGGGGGCATGTTGCTTGAAGTATTGCAGCTGTTTCATTGGTCTGGTGGTACTTCCGATGCTTTAAGGCTGTTCTATAGGCTTAATAGGTCCAAACATGGCCTTCTTGTTTATTCTACTTTGGAAACAGTTAAGTCCAATCGGTTTGATGGACGACCGCAATTCCCCCATTGGGCATTTGCGAGGAGAGTTTGGCTCCTCGTGAATGCGCTATTTCAAAGTTCAATTTGGGATTGAGGGTATAAGGATGTATGGTTGTTGCCAGGTTGGACGTGTGGTCACTTTGGATATGTTTTCGCTCTGAAACAGCACTTGACATGTCTTTCATTGTTAAGGCCTGTCTTTTAGGTTTTTGCTGCATGGGCTCTTTCTATTCCGCTTTCTTGCCTACTGGATCTTCCTCCTCCCGTTGTCTTAATCCTTGATAGTTGCACATCGTGGATAGGTCCTTCTAATGGGGGATGCACTCTTCGTGAGTTCCTCATTGAAGGCCACTGGAAACCGGTATTGACTCATTCTGACTTGTTTATAGATGAGCGATTACCACTGTGGGTTCTAAGTGAGTGTATCATTCAACATGGGTGGACGCACTTAGTGAAAGATAAGGTGGGTTCTGTAGGTTGGGATAAGCGGTTGTGTTGCCAGTTTGCTGGTTTACACAGGATGATTGAGTTTGCATGGCAGTTTTTTTCTTGGTTTTTTTGCTGCTACTGGTGCTAGTTCGTGTGGGTTAGACACTTGCTGGTGCTACTGTGGCACGTTTGGGTGTGGTGTGGTGTGCCAGATGATTCATCCATTGGCTTCGTTTTCAAGTAGCACAGGTGGTGAGGTTTTGAAGGGGTGTTGGTTGGTGTGGGTTAGGCACCTTTAATGCTCTGTGGAGGAAGGACTTGTGGGCTTCTTGGGGTTGTGTATAGTGCTGGTGGGTGTGGGTTAGGCATTTGCCGGTACTTTCTTGGTGTGAGGTTGAGTTGGTCTCATCCTCCTTGGTGATATCTTTTACTTGGTTCACCATCTTGAAGATTCTTTGGAGTGATGAATATTCTTAAGGGATATTCTTGGATATGCTATTGGAATATGCTGCTTTATGCAGTATGTTTTGCAGTATATACAGGTCTCCAAAAGGTATATACACGGGGGCAGGTTCTTTGGGTTGTTTCTGTATGTGGACTGGTTCATGGACCGGCATGCAATAGTATACCGCATTGAGAAGATCGGTAAAGGTCTAAAGCATGACAAAACTGGGTATTTGTGAGCTCAAGCTTTCAAGTCCAAGACTCCAAGGTATATGAGATATTCTTTGAATATTCTTGTGTATCTTGGAGACAGTATATAGTTTAGCATACAAAATATTCTTGTATCTTTGTTTTCTCGTTCTTTAATACGATTATCGTTCCAAAGTTGATAGGGCAGTATACTATGGGAAGCTGTCCGGTTAGATGTTCCAGATACGAAATTAGTTTCCCGCCTTATATAGCTTGGACTTACACGCACACATATAAGATCAATGTTACAGGCCCTATGGAAATCTAAGATTACAACCCACCATAAATTCTTTGCCTGGTTATTACTTCAAGACAGCATACCCGTTGGATCTTTAGGGCTACCAGTACCCCTGCCATGCCCTTTTTGCCAACCGCAAGTGATAGAAACTCAGTTGCATAGATTTTGGGAATGCCATTTTGCCCACATGGTATGGGGATCGGTTTTGCAGCTTGTCTCCCTGCTTGGATATACTGACTATATATTCACATGGAACTCTGTCAAGTTCGGTTGTGACATGCCAAACTCCCTTCCATCGTCTGTTTGGTACATTATGTCACCTGGCTTGCCATGCTTCACAGATATCCCTACAATGTATGGCAAGATAAACTGCGACCTCAAAGTATGGCAAGTACTTAGGTTTACCACTTTGTCTCACTTGTGGGATCATAGAAACCATGTCAAGCATCGTGATTACTAGCTGTTCAAAGACATTGTCCTTTCAGCTATATGGGTAGATCTGGTTGTTTACTTTGCAGGGTGTTGGAATCACATTGTGAAGGAACAAGAACACAAACGGCCTTCTTTTTTGCAAACATGGCTTCATAAAGGGATTTTTGGACGGACAAGAGAAGATGGCATAACCATCATGTGGTTTTGGTCTCCCCCAGGGGCTCTATTTTCTTGATTTAGTCTCTTGTACAGATTTCTTTTTCAGTCTTTAATACAATTATTGAATTCGAAAGTTGATAGGGTAGGGCAGGGCATAGGGCGGACTGAGTCTTATTTTTTTTTTGGGGCGCATCGCCTTCTATTCCTTTCTTTCAAATCAACAAATTCAATTGATGTCCTCTCTTATGGGAGCTCCTCTTTCTTGTATCAAATTCATGCAACAACGGTGATCTGCAAAAATCAATAGATCAGTAGCAATTCTTTCAAATTCCTCTGGGTTGCAAGCGAGATCACATGGGACATGCTTTGTGTGACATGGATATGTATATGAAGGGTCTAGTTTGATGGTTGCTCTGGCAATTTGTTTTCCCCTGTAACTGAGGCTTATATATATCACTATGTATTGGCCACGCTTTCAGATCCAATTTCTACATCCTATTTTTGTGGCAAATCTACGGTATGTCCGGCCAGGTATGATCGTAGAGGTACTAAGTGGAAAGCTATACATACACACACAAACAGTACTTAGGTCTCCCGGATAATTACCACTGCTAGCCCCTGTAATACCTGTGACTAGCAGAAGCTAAAAGTCATTTCCTTAGAAGGTCCAATTGTAAGTCGGCGGTTACTTGTGAGCCAAATTAAAACCTTTGGCCCCTTGTTTGCTTTGCGCATTTAGAGTTTTACTCTAGGGCAGTGTGACCTGATTGGTGACGAGTTCCAATAGCGCATATTGATGAACAGGTAAGGGGCTGGGTCACGTTAGTCTTGGTGGGCAAAGTTGCAGTCAGTTTCACTCTAGGATGTCTGCACCAGGCATGTGATGGAGACTTAAGTTAATCAAGTTATGTACTCTATGCTTCAAGACTCTATCAAGGAGCCCTCTCTACAGTACGTGGCTGGTACGTGGTTGGATTTTGCTATAATTAGTAGGCTATTAGAAACTTGGATCTAGTTAGTAAGTGGCCATAAATATACTTTGTCAGCCTCTCCCCTCTCATTTACACGACACTTTTCCACCTATAATACTTTGTTGCATCCTCTGTGCACCCATTTCACACTTCCCTGCTAGTTGCGTGCTGTAGATAGGCCCTTCTACTAGGGAGATGTCACAGCAGCATCAATCTCGCACGTCCCTTGCAAATTCTGCAGAGCGTAGGACAGATGCTCGGAATCAGGACTCAACTCAGGTGCCTCCACGGACTTCGTAGAGACTCCAGTTGTACGCATTGTGCCATGGGGTGATGAACTTGAACGTATTTACCATGAGGAATGCAACAGACTTAAACAAGTGGGTGCCTTTGCAAGTTTCATAGGCCATGGACGTCCAATTTCAGAAGCACTCACCTGGTTTAGGATGGCAGTCATGGACAATCTCTCGTATTACTGCCCAAGGTCAAGGATGGTTTCTCATTGAGGTATCCCGACACTTGGGCGACTTCTTTCTCAAGGTACTTTGCATTCAAGACAGTATCATTGAATGTGTGTGGTATAAACTCCATGACACGTTGGCAGACACAAAACAGGCCATCAGAACGTTCACCTCATCGTCGCAAGTGGATATATTGGCGGTCCATGAGCATAAGTTAAGTGATACCACAGCTTTTAATAGGCGCAAGCTAATCCCAGGTTGCCAATTTTTGAATCCGGCGATTAATCTGGCATCTGGATGGCCGGCAGGGGCACTATGATTTCTATAGCACCAAAATGGTCAACCTTTGTGATTCTTGATTAGATATTGGTACCAACTCGTGCGCAATGTGTGATTATTAATGTTAATGGTGATTTACTTGGCTTTCTCAATGTTTATGCACCCAACATTGTTGGAGAATAGGCTACGGTACAACAGCGGACTTCTTCAATTAGCAGCAGTGGAGTGGTGTATGGTTGGAGACTTCAACAAGGTTGAGTCGCAAGAGGACAAGTGAGGTTCTCACAGGATCACACCCATGTCGGCGGCGGAATCTAGGTCTTGGAATGATCTCTTGTTGGAGCTGGCAGTAATGGACTCCTTGTTGGATTCGTTTTCCACGCTTGGACCTCGATTTTCGTATGTCCATCACACATGATTACATGAGCGGCTTGACAGAATGTATGTTTCCGACTGGTTTCAAATCCATGGAGGGGCACACATCGTCCGCTGTCACTAGATATTCAATTGTTTCATAAGGACAACGAGCAGAGGCCTAAGCCCATCTCTAAATCAACCATGGAAGACCATGTTCTCCTTCAACAGATATGGGATTTATGGTCTTTTGAATTGCAACCTTCTAGTAAAACTCTCCTTCAATCATTATCTAACATTTCCAGATTGTGCCAAGATCACCAGCTAGCGGTTAGGCAGAAATTGTGTACGAAGATCAGGCTGCACAGAACAACCTAGCCACGACAGAGCATATGCACTCTCGCTACCTTGGTGAATGTACATATGGTGACAAAGTACACACTGCAAGGATGCAATATGATTCTCTTCTCCATACTCGGTTGATAGACACATATCATGCTCAACGTATAAAATGGTATGCTCTAGACTCCACATGTACTAAGGATTTCTTTAAGGTGTTGGGCTTTGCTAGTCCACCACCACCTATCTTTTCTGTTGCAGATAATACAGGAATATTGCAACATGAGCAACATGATATTTGGAGGGTTCCATCACTTCTATAGTGATCTTTTTACTACACTACTGATGAATCCTTCAAGACAACGAGATCAAGTTGTTGTGCTGTGGACAATACCAAGGGTATGTACACAAGAGATGGCGGACCCTTTGGCTGCTCCAATCACTCTTTTTGAGCTCCGAGCGGCGCTGGATGAACTAAGCAATGATAGGCTTCTAGGAATGGATGGCATCCCGCCAGTTTTCTTTGTACTAACTTGGGAATGGACTGGGCCCTTGCTGTTACAAGAGATCAATTCAGCAATAGAGTCAGGAGGCCTTCCGCCAATGGTGGTTCAAGAGCTTGTGACTTTGCTATCAAAACCAAAAGATAGTACACTCATTAAGAACTGGCACCCCATCACGCTTCTAATACATGCTACAAGGTCTTAGCCAAGGTCTTGGCTCTCAGGTTGAGTCCATTTCTCTTGGCTATTGATCCACCCTGGCCAGACAGGCTTTGTTCACAATCGGCTCATTTTTTAGAATGTTGTTACATTTGTCGAGGCACAGAACTAGGCAAGGAGGTCATATCAGCGGTTGGCAATATGGCTTCTCGACTTTGAGAAGGCATATAATAGGGTGGACTGAGATTTTCTCATGTGCATCATGGAAACGATGGGGTTCCCTACATGGTATATTCAGGCGGCATACACTTTGTTTGCTGGGGCAGAAAGCAGAATCTCGGTAAATGGAGTGCTTACAGATGGTGTCCCAATATCGCAATCTATAAGACAGGGGTGTCCTTTGGCCCCTTATCTGTATTTGCTATATGCGGAGGCTTTGGGCTACTACCTAGCATCTCCTGAAGGGCCTAAAGGACTAAGGATGCTGCCATTGATTACACACTCAAATGCTTGAGTTGTGGACTTGTTGGATGTTTCATATGCCGATGACCTCACATTGTACCTGGAAGCATCTTTGGGGAACTTGTCTCGAGTGTATAAGTTTGTATAGACATTCTGTAATGCTATAGGAGCTGTGATCAACTGGAGTAAGTCCTCAGGTCTCTGGATGGCGGAGGATGGTTCTTCTCCGGCTTGGGGACGGGTTGTGAACTTTAGATGGCTTGGACCAAATGACACAACCATTTATCTGGGATTTTGGGTGGGAGTTGCTTATAAGGTGTCTATGCAGTTGGACTCGTTGCTGCCAAAGGTCAGGGCATTGTTTGTTAAGTACAAGCTCAAGCTATTCAACTACCACCCGGGTCCTGGTTATCAACCAGCTCATCCTCTCCACTGTTTGGTACACGGCTTCGTGTTGGGGATGCTTCATAAAGGGTCTAGATACCATAACGAAGATGGTTAGATCATTCCTCTGGCAGAATGACATAGAGGTTCTTCCACACTCCAAGTCTGTGCAGCAATCCAGGGAGGCAGGGGGCCTTGGTTTCATCCATCCAATGTTGCAGTCAAAAGCTTTGTTCTCCAAGTTATTAGTACGGAGTTTGCTGTCGGGAGTTCAACCTTGGAAACTTTTGCTCCAAGACCAGTTTGCTCGTCTACTGGAGGTATGTGGAAGCAGGGGATGCAATGGTTGTTTGTAGGCACAAAACTCTCTCTAGCTGCATTGGATGATGGTATTGCAAAGGCCTTGTTACATATACACAACATCGATCTCAGGTTTGCACTGCGTGCGAAAGATCCTAAGAGACCAACTAAGGCACTCCGTCAGGCACTGTTCTTCAATCGTTTGTGTCGGCAAGATAGTGATTGTCTCCTCGGTGCAAACAGAAGGGGAGGCCCTGACAGAACTTGGCCGTGATGGCATGCGCGGATTGCATCTAATATCAAGGAGTGGCTGGACCTATTTGAGACAGATAACCTCCCTATACAACAAGCCAAACTTTGGGAGGGCACTCCACAAGCCTACAGGTATGTTAATAATGCCATGCCGCATGTGCATAGTGTACTGCCCCATGCATTGATCTCCCTGGCGAGTTCCGCTGAGAGCATTAACCTTAGAGACTGGATTATGTATTCGTCTTTGGCAGGCATACGTGTAGCTCGTATTACTTCTTTAGACAGACCACCTGTAGGTATCGTTTTTTCCCCGCAGCAGGATGGAGAACTACCGCCTTGGTGTGTACCCACCCTTCTGCCCTGCCGAATATCTCTCATGCACTCATTCTTCAGGAACGCAAAACGGCTATAGTTGATCCACATATTGTACCTGAGTCTTTTCTATCCCTCTGGTGGTTCTACTCTAGGCCCCTTAGGGATATTCCATGGGACCCAGGAGAGATTGAATGGTTCCTTTCTCGTATTTTTCAGTATACTCTAAAATAGGACGGGAAGTTGTCCGGTTAGATGTTCTAGATACGAAACTAGTTTCCCGCCTTATATAGCTTGGACTTACATGCACACATATAAGATCAATGTTACATGCCCTGTGGAAATCTAAGATTACAGCCCGCTTGCCTGGTTATTACTTCAGGACAGCATACCCGTTGGATCTTTAGGGCTACCAGTACCCCTGCCATGCCCTTTTTGCCAACCGCAAGTGATAGAAACTCAGTTGCATAGATTTTGGGAATGCCATTTTGCCCACATGGTATGGGGATCAGTTTTGCAGCTTGTCTCCCTGCTTGGATATACTGACTGTATATTCACATGGAACTCTATCAAGTTCGGTTGTGACATGCCCAACTCCCTTCCATCATCTGCTTGGTACATTATGTCACCTGGCTTGCCATGCTTCACAAATATCCCTACAATGTATGGCAAGATAAACTGCGACCTCAAAGTATGGCAAGTACTTAGGTTTACCACTTTGTCTAACTTGTGGGATCATAGAAACCATGTCAAGCATCGTGATTACCAACCGTCCAAAGACATTGTCCTTGTAGCTATATGGGTAGATCTGGTTGTTTACTTGGCAGGGTGCTAGAATCACATTGTGAGGGAGGCATAACCAGGTTTTTGGTCTCCACTAGGGGCTCTATTTTCTTGATTTAGTCTCTTGTACGGATTTCTTTTCAGTCTTTAATACAATTATCGAATTCGAAAGTTGATAGGGCGAAGGGCAGGGATGGACGGAAAAAAGGCGGGGGCACTTGGCGGCAGTGGTGGACACAAGATGTAGCAATAGGGAGAGTTGCTTAGATCTTAAGATCCCCGACTTATTTGCTGCAGCGCAATTTCTAATTTGCTCGCCATGGTATGTGTGCCCCCTTCTGTATCTCACACACAATTAGAGCCCGTGTGTGGGAACTTTTGTGGTTGTACTCGTTGTTGATTCTCGCACATGCACATGTGGGAAGTATTGTGGTAGTACTCTGTGGGCTTTCGAATGGATTGGAGTTGTGTCTGTGTGGGTCCTCGGGGGCGATAATTACAAGTTTTTTGTTGCCGTCGCCAAGACCCTTTTCCTTACTGTTGCATTTACCTCCTTCAAGCATGTGTTGGGGGCATTTGTCCGAAGTATATATGGGTATTGGCGTAGCATTTCCCCTCCTCGGGCATTTGTGGGGGAACATTTGTTTGAGGCGTTAAGGTTGTTTTTGAGGTCTGGCAATACATTTGATGCTTTAAAGGTGATGAATAAGACTGTATGTGCTGGACATGGGCGTGGATTTGGTTTTTCTTTCCCCAGAAGCAGCAAATACCTCGGTTTGTGAGGTATCGTGTTTCCCTCCTTTGGGCATTTGTGGGGGCATTTGCTTGAAGTGTGTATGTTATGATTGAAGCTTGATAGGCTGGTTTGGGCATGGTGCTTGTGGTCTATGCTGGATTGGTCCTAGGTTTTTCATTTTGCAGCATTTCCCTTCTTTGGGCATGTGCAGGGGGCATGTTGCTTGAAGTATTGCGGCTGTTTCAATGGTCTGGTGATACTTCTGATGCTTTTAAGGTTGTTCTATAGGCTTAGTAGGTGCTAGACATGGACTGGTTTTTGTTTATTCTTCTCTGGGAATAGTGAAGTCCACTCAATTTGATGACGACTGCATTTCCCCCCTTTGGGCATATGCGGAGGGAGTTTGGCCTCTCGTGAATGATGCTGTTTCAGAAGTTCAGTTTGGGATTGAGGGTGTAAAGATGTATGGTTGTTGCCTAGGTTGGAGGTGTGGTGACTTTGAATATGTTTTTAAAACAGTGGTTTGACATGTCTTTTTGGTGTTAAGGCCTGTCTTTTCGATTTTTCTACTGTGTGGACTCTTTCTGTTCCGCTTTCTCGCCTGATGGATCTTCCTCCTTCCATTGTCTTAATCTTTTGCTAGTTGCGCACCGTGGATAGGTCCTTGGATGCACTCAATAGTGAGTTTCTTGGTGAAGGAGCCACTGAAACCCGATATTGACTCATTCTGACTGGTTTATTAGATGAGCGATCACCAGCTATGGGTTTTGATTGAGTGTATCATTCAACATGGGTGGACGAAGTTAGCAATGATAAGGTGGGTTATGTAGGTTGAGATAAGCGGCTATGTTGCCAATTTGTTGGTTTCCACAGGATGATTGAGTTTGCATGGCAATTGTTTTTTAGGTTTTGTTTTTTGCTGATGTGGTGCTGGTTCGTGTGGGTTAGACACTTGCTGGTGCTACTGTGGCACATTTGTGTGTGGTGTGGTATGCCAGATGGTCCATCCATTGGCTTGGCTCCTGTTGGTTGTTCATGTTTCTAGTAGCATAGGTGGTGACAAGTTTTGAAGGGGTGTTGGTTGGTGTGGGTTAGGCACTTCTCAATGCTCTGTGGAGGAAGGACTTGTGGGCTTCTTGGGGTTTGTACAATGCTGGTGGGTGTGGGTTAGGCATTTGCCAGTACTTTCTTAGTGTGATGGTGTGAGTTAGTCTTATCCTCTTTTACTTGGTTCACCATCTTGAAGATTCTTTGGAGTTGGACAAATATTCTTAAGGGATGTTCTTAAGATATGCTGATGGAATATGCTGCTTTATGCAGTATATACATGTCTCCAAAAGGCTTCTTTCATGGCTACTATTGTATATACATGTTGTTTCATCTGGGTTATTTTTATACATGGACTTGTTGTGGACCGGCATGCAACAGTATCCTGACGAAGAGATGATAAAGGTCTAAAGCATGACAAAACTAAACATTTACGAACTCGAGACTTCAAGTTCAAGACTCCAATGTACATGGGATATTCTTTAAATATTTTAGGGTATCTTAAATATATATATAGTTTAGAATACAAAATATTCTTGTATCTTTGTTTTTTTCGTTCTTTAATTTAATTATCGTTTGAAAGTTGATAGGCTAGGGCTATGAAGTTATTCAGATAAATTGTATTTAAATATTTTTTATATGCCACCATGACATAAGCATAACTGTGCGTGCCTTATCAGCATGTATGTGCCGTTTGGACCGTTTGAACTGTGTATGTCTGTGTGTGTTTGTGTGTAAAAACAAAATTTGCAGAGTGGGAATATGGCTTGCACGAACGGTGCAACATTTAAGATTCCTGGAAGGTATGTATATGTACACATACATAAATAATAAGAATACACATATATTATGCATATATACATATATACATGGGTATGTGTATTGTTTATTCTTGTTATAGCACTAAATTCACTGCAGGGTGGCCTATAGTTGGAGCTGGAGCACATGCAGATTCCGAAGTTGGTGCTTGTGGAGCAACTGGCTGGGGATGGGGACATCACGATGCCGTTTTTGCCGTGGTAAGTATATATACATGCTTGGTGCGGACACGTATGCCTGCGTGTATATATACATGTGTTTGTGCTTCTCCATGTGTGAGAGTTAGTGTAACTTATATATATGTCAATAGACATCTCTCTCTCTCTCTCTCCCACACACACACACACACACTAATAGCATATTATACAGTTACCAGGTCGTTGAGAGTATGAGGCGTGGTATGAGTCCACATATGATGCCATAGCTAGAATCCGTAGAAAGAATCCTTCATTTATTGGGCTCTATTCCCCTTGAATAAGCTTGGAGAACATGCAGGTGTTGGAATTCAGGTACGGATGGTATACAAGTGCTCATTCTTTCACCAAGTTGATGTTTTTGATTTATGGACTGTTAACTTATTCTAATCAGTTAATCATTATATGAGTAAAACCTTGTTGTATACAATAATATTAATGAGGATATAAATGTAATAGGTTCCTTGTCATTCAAACGATCTCTCTCTCTCCACACACACACACACACACAACGTGTTAAGAGGTAGAAATATCTTCCGTAAAAATGCGTCGTTAAATGCGTGGTTCTTCGTAAATGTACACTAGGTTTAACTAGCTCTGTTTATGGCGCTACCAAGGGAGCTCCTCCGCAACATCCTGCTTGGAGATGCCAATGTTTTCCTTCACAGGTGACGACCGATTCAACTCAACATAGGCTGGCTGTCTCTGGTGTGTGCAAAGATCTGAGGAATGCATCCAGGTGAGTTTCTCCTCTCTGTTGGTTTATGTTCTTGTAATGTTCTCAGGCTTGTGTAAACGGTTCACTTCAACATGGCATCAATGCCCATATGCAAGATACATTGGGCAAGCACCAGGACATGTACATGTGCTAACATGCCCTCTAGAGTATGATATCTTCTTCCGTCAATCTCCTCACTTTGTCAGTCACTTTGTGGAGCCTCAAGTAGGATCAAGGTTTGCTCATCTATAAAACACACACTCTGCAGTATCTCCCGACAATTGGAGTTATGGACTCTCTGAGATGTAACAGAAGATGGTTTCGATGAGGCATGCACAGCAAGACTCTACTTGAAGAAGTGCGTCTAGTGAGATACTCAATGTTCTTGGAGAGGGAGTGGACGGGGCGCCACCTGCGTAGGGTTCAAGTTGAGTACCGTCCCGTGCTCATATGGGATGGTTTTGTCCTCTCTCAGCGTTTTACTCCAACGAAACCACCATTTTATAAGCCTAAATAAAACCTATTATATTTTGTTCACTGCTCATGGAGGAAAGCCCAGTAATGAGACCACTCAGTGGGCCTCAACTCCACTCCAAGACTTGTACACCACCTTCCCCGCTACAAAAGAAATAAACTTGGCGGGAAGCATACTTATGCCCCACGAGAGAGTAATACGCTTCCGGCGTACGTGGAACCTCCACGTACAGGACATCCCCCACGTCACTACAGTCCACGTCCGTCACCCAAACCTTACCATTGCGATCGGCTGCCTTCCTTCTCCTGGTTAGCTCTTCTTATCAAGGTTACTGTGGAGGGCATACACGCTAGGAAGTCCCCGTGCCTCCAGCTCCCTTGCGTAACACTCCACACTCTCAGGACTTGCACAGCATATGGCAACGCGGTAGAGAGGAATACATATGCGTGTCTTCCACAGCTCAACGATCAAGTCGAGCTTCCTGTTGGCATACAAGTGCACCTTCAGCTGTATACAAAACTCAGTTCTCGGATAAAAGCTAAACCACGTGTCATGCTCCCTTGATAATCTCTTCGTTCATACTCTCTGAATGCACGCCCCACGCAGCACCACGTGGCAAACGCTCAAACAGAGGAGCTCCAGACTGAAGAAACAGCCTGTCTACATCTCCATAGAAAGGCCTCCTTATTGTTAAGTACATGCACTGGCAACTATGATATCCGCCTCCCCTTCTTCGTCTCCTGAACAGGTAAACGAGAGTCCGAGGTAGTTTATAAGGGCCGTATCCAATCAACGATACGTTGAACACTGTCGTCGCATCCTACTACTACACCCCTTGAACTGGTTGGGGCCCTACGCAGCCCTTGGAGTATAACCAACACAAACGAACAGTCTTGTTGAACTACATCACATGGTTCACTCGAAAACGACCTCATGCCATTGAAATATTCGTGTTCTTCCAGGCCCGGAACGAAAGATTCTGGTAAACAGAAGGAAGGATATTCACAACTGGTTGTCACCTCTTTGTTCGATTTTAGCCTAACGGTGGTAAACTTCGTAATTAACTTTGCAGATAACTGAAAAGGAAATTTTTTAAGTTACTTTAAAAAATTACGAAAAAATAAACTAATACCTTTGGAAGTGCCGAGACAGATACAGTGGATCTAGAACCACGGTCTTGACGTTCTATCGGAATTAATATATATCTCAGTTGCCTCGTCCACGGTGGCCACGACCACTTGACATACAGGAATCATCCAGAAATCCCTTGAAAGGCTCCCAACTAAAACATTCTCAGTTTGATTGCGAAGCCAACCCTACTTGGATCACCAACAGCACCAAGCCACTTGTCCTTGATTTCCAATATGCTACTGGTCATTATGACTGGTCAAATCCTACCCTAGTTACCGTTAATCAGCCTATTAAATTTAATACGCGGCATACCTTTACGTCGGGACAACAAGCATATTCTAGATTCTTGATTTCAAAAAAAAAATTAGCTTAATATTAGATTGATATTAGAGAACACAAGTTATACATTCTCCTTGTTTCTTAATTCACAAAGAGATGTACTAAAGCCAAAGAGAGAGAGGGGGGGGGGGGGGGGGGAGAGAGAGGGGATGGAGGGAGAGGGAGAGATGTACATTGCTGTTAACAGGACATCACCAAGTGGAAAGATCACATCTGTAAAAAGAATAGAGAGTTAGTGACTATGTGTGCTTGCATGCGTGTGTATGTGTAGTCTCTAAGCAATTTGTGGTGGCAGCAATCTCAAAGTATTCCTTGCTGAAGCTTTTGAAAAGCATGCTGGTGGGCTTAGGAATGTACATATTGTCATGCACCGATTTCTTGAGGTCCTCACGTTCAGACTTTCCAACTGAAAGGAATTCCCAAAGTCGAGAGCGAATACCAACGTTTTACCTGCATTATAGCATCTCTCTCACATATTGGCACACGCACACATAAGGCACAGGCACAAAGATAAGCTAATATTAAACATACAGAGTTGCATGATGCAATAGTGTGTATGTGTGTGTGTGTGTGTGAGAGAGAGAGAGAGAGAGAGATCACTAATATTGATCATGTAAGGCAAAGAAGAATAATCTGTATGCATTTTTGTACGTGTATATGTGCATATGAGACATACGCATAGACACACACACATAAACATGCAACACGCATGTAAGAGAGAGAAGGACATACCATCACGGCTCCCAGGACTGAACTCGATATCACTGCCAGAGAGGTGCAAGTTGTAGTGCAATCCTCCGAGAAAAACACCCATTTCGAATGCCACTCGCTCCAAGTCCAAAGTAGAGAAGCACTCTGCCGCTGTCTTCGCATTGACGGGCAGGAACCTGTCATTCTCGAGCATATCGACGTCTGTTCCGAACAAGAACTTCACCACACAATGCATGCATGTTTATATAGTAGACATGAAACCTTATACAGTAAATATGTATATGTGCACAACAGGATATATGTCTGCCTTACATGCTACATAACGTCTGTATACATGTATATAAGATACCCTTGTAGCATGTGCATACACATGCAAATGACAACACCCTTCACTACACTACTGTTATTCATCAATTTAGAAATGAATACACATATGCATTATTTTAGACTTTGTTTGAAGTATTCCGCGCGTGTGTACGAATATACGTAAGTTATCTTACGGCCTTGATTGTGCTGCTCGTGGAGAGTTTGGCCCACGTTTCCTGGTCAACCGAGGGAACACGCTCCATGTGTATCACTGGCTTTCTTTCCACGGTAACTGGAATCCCAACCAGGCGCTTTGCCTCCAGGGTCTTGGTGAACTTGTTTCTTTGTACACTGCGTGAGGCTGAACCTATTTTACCAAGTGTTTCCCTATCTAACTATGTATATCAGATATCTTATTTCCCTATCTAACTATGTATATCAGATATCTTATATATACACGTATGCACGCACACATAATACTCGGTCTGAGTAATGACATATACGAACTAGTATTCTTGCACTTATCACAAGAACCAGAGGTAATATATATATATATATATATATATATATATATATATATATACTGATCTATCTACAAATGCATCTAAAAACAAAGATTAATTACATTGTTCAACCAGCAGGATTTAGACATGTTATAATTGAACTTACCAAAGTAAAGATGCTCTGATCTGCCCACCAAGCATAAATTGTCCTGTGTATGTTGAACTCTTCTTGGATTTCTGTAGTATAAGAAGACTTAGTAAAGATCTTCAAGGCGAATTCCTGATTTTCCATATACATCTCCGTATGAGCCATGGTTTATGAAGCACACACGAGTCGCCGGAGCCGCTGCTCTCGCTGCCCTTATCGATTAGGGTTAGGGCTAATTTAGCAAATTGTTTGTTTAAAAAAAAAACGGCTGAAAGGTTTATTTATTTCTGGGGCTTTGGTTTAAACATTTAGTCCAAATCAGCAAATTGTTTGTTTTTAAAAAAACGGCTGAAAGGTTTATTTATTTCTGAAGGAAAAGGAAGCTGTTGAAATTGTAATGTGAATAATATATGTGCTTTCGCACATATAATATTCAAAAACTCAATTTAAACAAAAAATTGATTGTGCTATGGCTTCCTTTTAAATAAGAGTACTTCTTTTTAAAGTGTAAAACATATGAGTGAGATTTTAATGAATAACATTTTAATTATATTATTTATTATAAAGCTTATAATAATTATTAACTTTTTAATTTTTAATTTATTTTATATTACATAATAATGTAAGTTTATATTTGATCTGTCTTTTGTGTGTATACATATACATAAATTTTTGCAAAATATATAATTAAATTAAACTAATATATCATTTGCTTAAAATGACATCCATAAGATGGCTTTCAAGATTGTTCTTTTACTTAATGTATTCATGTATATATTACCAATAAGAAAAACATTACTGTAAATTATTATATAAAAACATACAGATAAATATTAATTTATACAATATGTATTTAGGCAACTATCTGGTTAAGAGTAACAGTTTAATAAGAAGTTAATTACTAAGAACAAAAAGTTAATTCACCATAAGTATAAAAGAACAATTGACAAGCTTAAAAAAGTATATTAAAGAACCATTTCAAGAATTATTAATAAAAGAAAGTATAATAAAGAACAGTACATCAACTATTACATTAATGATGAAGAAACTCATTGTTAAAAAAAGTATAATAAATAATGACTTTATCAATACACACTAATAAAACAAATAATGTTAAATTTAAAAATAATTTAATTAAGATTTGATTTGATGATGTCTTATGCTATTTAGAGATGACACAATATGTAAAAAGTCCATAATGTGAGATTATGCACAAGTTTATAAACATTATTATGTATTAAATTAAAAATATTTTAAAACTCTAAAAAACAATTTCTAAAATCTAAAGAATATTTCAAGAACCTTAATAATACTTATTTCACTTATTCGAAGAAATACTGTTTTTCTTGTATTTATAATGATTAAAAGTTTAATTTCTTTTATCACATTTGTATACATAAGTATATAGAGGTATATATACACTTTGTGATTTTAAACAAAATTAGAAAAATAATATATAATAATGATGTAATTTATATACATTTATCTTTATTATTATATATAATATGATATATTCGCACGCAATTTAAAACTTGCAGTCTTTTTAAGAATACCATAGGAATAAAACCAAGAATCTACATCGGTAGATTCGATTGACGTAAAGGTAGTTAATCATATTAAAACTTAAAGTCGACGGAAAGCTTATTAAAATAAAACAATTATGTAATTAAATATTATGTAATTAAAATGACAGATTGGAACGAAATTACTCAATGTAGACTTGTTTTTTTTATGCTCACCCAAAAGCAAAGGCATGAGTTTAAAGACGATGGCTATCCAAGTAAGGTATTCAAGTATGTAGCTTGGCTTCGCAATCAAACGATAGAGACTTGTGGATGATTCCAGTATGTCAAGTGGTTGTGGATAATGTAGACGAGGCAACTGAAATATCTATTAATTCTAGGCAGAAGGTCAAAACTGTGTCTCAACACTTCCAAAGGTAATTCTTTAAATATTTTCTAAAAATTATTTCCATCTGCAAAGTTAATTACGGAGTTTGCCACCATTAGGCTAAAACAACTACCTCGGACTCTCATTTACCTGTTCAGGAGACGAAGAAGGGGAGGCGGATATCATAGTTGTCAGTCCCACGAAGATGCATGTACTTAACAATAAGGAGGCCTTTCGATGGGCTGTCTTAGCAGATGCAGACAGGCTATTTCTTCAGTCTGGAGCTCCTCTGTTTGAGCGTTTGCCACGTGGTGCTGCGTGGGGCGTGCATTCAGAGAGTATGAACAAAGATTTCAATATTGTGAGGGATCATGACACGTGGCTTAGCTTTTATCCGAGAGCTGAGTTTTGTATACAGCTTGAAGGTTGCACTTGTATGCCGCACAGGAAGCTCGACTTGATCGTTGAGCTGTGGAAGACACGCACCGCGTTGCCATATGCTGTGCAAGTCCTGAGAGTGTGGAGTGGTACGCAAGGGAGCTGGAGGCAACGGGGACTTCCTAGCGTGTATGCCCTCCACAGTAACCTTGATAAGGAAGAGCTAACCAGGAGAAGGAAGGCAGCTGAGAGGAATGGCAAGGTTTGGGTGACGGACGTGGACTGTAGTGACGTGGGGGATGTCCTGTACGTGGAGTTCCACGTACGCCGGAAGCGTATTACTCTCTTGTGGGGCGTAAGTATGCCTCTCGCCAAGTTTATTTCTTTTGTAGCGGAGAAGGTGATGTACAAGTCTTGGAGGGCTTTGAAGCAAAAGTATGGCTTGGAGTTGAGGCCCATTGAGTTGCCACAAGGCTGGTCTCATTCCTGGGATTTCTTGAAAAAATATAATTAAGTAGCCTTTTTTTTTCTTATTTAAGAAATTACAAGCTCAGTTTTTAAATGAATTTGATATAAATTACGATCTGATTATATGAAAAGTTTTAGAAGATGACTTTTAAACGATTCACATCGTTGTGTAACAAAATAAAATAAGAAAAGTTCATGCAGTTACCAAATTCAACACGGTCAATGTAATAAACAATAAAACTAAATTTATTTAAAATTGAAAATGAATAAAAAAATAGTGTCACTCTACTAAGAAGATGACTCAATTGAGTTATATTAGTAGAAAGATAAATATGAATATGTACTAGAAAAACACAAAATGTAGCGTTTTTAGAAAGTATTATAAGAAATGTAAAATGTTATTAAAAGGTAAAATTTAAAATTCAAACGAAATGAAATAGTGGATTCAAACTTGGTGTCGCTGAAGACTCCAAAGTGAGTATATTGCATTTTCGTCATATATATGTATAAATTGATATTATTTATTTAATATTGTAATGTTAGTGGTAAAAAAAAAGTGTTTTTGTGAATCAAACCGAAAGTAAAAATCTAATGCTGAAATTTAACAAGCAAAAGGTTATACATATATGTTCATATATGTATATATGTGAGTATAGCTACATATAATATACACACACACTTTCACTCAGTATGAATAAGACATTTATATATAAGTTTTAAACTATAGAAGCTTATATGTTTAATAAATCTTTATAAATGTATATAATATATATATTTTTATAATATTACAAACAAAAGTTTGAAGTTCTTATTAGAATCGTAAGTGGTGAATAATTTAAGGTTGTTTTAGACACCTTGAAAAGTTAAAAATTAAGAATGATTTGTTTGAGGCTTTTTTTTTTTAAAATGAAGGTCAAAAATGTTTTGTACAATGTCTTATTTAAGAAGATAAAGAAGAAACACGATGTTTCTGTTTAGGAAATAAAGAAAACATAGAAAGTTTTTTTGAAAAAATTAAAATTAAAAATGTTATGCAGAAATAGACCTTAATATGCATGAGAGGCGCCTTCTTCAACTGTAATATGTCAAAAGACATTGGAGTTTTATTTGACGATATTGGTGCCCTTGAAGATGTTAAGAAGACCCTTAAAGAGCTCGTAATCCTCCTCTGCAACGGCCTGAGTTATTTGAAAGACTAAGGTGTGTGTGTGGTGTGTGATATCTACATTAGTTTACTTGTTAGAAATGTGGTAAGTTGCATATGTAAACTTATACATGTAACAAAATGATGACGATACACACGCACACATTACGAGCATAATTAAGTATAAATATATACTAATTTATAATGTATTGTCAATGTCAATTATAAATTAATTTTTTTTTTGTGTATATTTCTAGCCTTGTAGAGGAGTGCTTCCTGTTTGGACCTCCTGGGACAGGCAAGACATTACTTGCAAAAGCTGTTGTTACGGAAGCTGGTGCAAACTTCATGAATGTTACTGTCTCACCAGTAATTTACTTTGTTTAATTAACTAATTAATTAATATAATAATAGCTAGTATTCACTTTCATTGTGTGTGCGTGTGTTCTATCTGTGTAAGTACTGGTCTATGTAAAAGTGTATGTATGTATCGATGTGGTTATGTATACATATACATGCGTTCATACATATATATATTTAGCTAAGTAATAACTTTAACTGATATAGTATATATCCTTACACAAACGTATATCTGCAGGTATGCATGACATGTATATGGATAGTATATATACTTGCTCAGTTAACAATTCAGCCAAACAGGCTCTCTCTCTTCTCTCTCTCTCTCTCTCTCTCTCTCTCGAACACGAAGCAAGTAGGCGGTTAAGAACCGGGTTTATGGCAGCCTGGGACGGTTTAAGCACTAAACCTGACGAGTTTCTCGACCGTTTGATCTAGATGACTCTGTGATCCGAACTATATTATATTGTGATTTATATGTTAAATGACTGTGACTTTGGAGTTAAATACAAAACATAGCATAATGTCTCACTTTAATATAATATATAACGTGGAGTCCGTGCTTCACCCGAGTTTTATAAACGAATATTCCGATTCATATCTTTGAATTAGACATTAAGAAATGTTTCCCGTTGAATAACGAGGTGAACAAACGAACAAATACGAGAATCACAAAATATAACTGTAAAGAATATCATAATATCTATTATAAGTGGTGCATAATACTGTATAGTTAGTTATACACACTCATGTATATTATACATACCACCAAATACATATATGTAGGTGTGATTTAAAGCGTGTGTGTGTGTATAGTAGTTAAGTATCTATTCAATAAAGTCTTCAAGCGACAATGCTTGTAACATGAAATCTACATCTTGTTCATCAACGTTACATCCTTGCTGCATATTGCATTAGCATAATAAAATGTTAGATTTAGTATATGAATATATCCATCTGTACATTATATATACATATATAATCAAGATATTTGTGTGTGTGTGTACAACTGTATATATTAAACTTAAAGAAAAAGTTCCTGCTCTTCCTTATTGGTTTATGTTCTGCTGCAACACAAAGATTCTGCAAGCATAGCGGTAAGATAAGAGATCCTTAATAATAAATATTACATATAATTATTTATAACTATATATATTATACCTTCACATCATTCCGGTGTAACCTTTTCTAACTCATTAATATTAAATTTTTTTTCCAGCCGGGACGAGGCCGAGTCTCACTCTTGTCGATAAGAATCCTAAGTAAATAAAGAGAATTAATTAAACACGGATTAATAAAGTTTTAAACTCATTAGATTAAATTGTATACAATTAAAGTTTAATATCATTAAGTGCTGAACCGTTAATGTTATTTATTAATATTTTCTTAGTTATGAAATTTATGACAATATTAAACTTTAATAATGTGTTTACATATATTGTCTCGAAGTACCGACATATTTCAGGGGTTATATACAATTTAGAATTTAAAGGATATTGATTAAATAAATACGTACATTATAGATGATAAAAATAATGAATATAAAACTTTAGATTAAATCTAGTGAAAGCCGAAACATCGAAAATATGGGGACTCGGCGAAAAGGAGGCTCCGGCTCGGAATATTCTAGTATATTCACGGATATTCTGGGTATATTCTAGCATATTCTGGAATAGTCTCAAGAATATTTGTTGATATAAGTTTTTTTAATATGCCGACTGGCTTAATATTTGCCGACCAACAAATAAATCATTTAATTTTTAGAATTTTTTTATAATACTTTATAAAAAAGTTCGATAAGTTACTATTCAAACAAAGCATTTCGATGTATACCATTTATCCTTGTAGCATCGGTGGGTCATGAACTCTGTTGTAATTCACCAGTAAACGGTGGACCTCCATCTCACTAAGCGATCGCCTTTAGAAAGTATGTGATGTCCGGGTTCAAGCCAAGTACACGGCTGTAGATGAAGTACATGTGTACACATAGGCTCCAACTTTTGCTCTTTTGAAAGGTAAAACAACTACATATAGGATAAGTACTGATAGTCACCTTTGCAAAGTCATTTCCTGCCAACACAACGAAAGCATCCTTCTGTCCTCTAACTATCACTTTAACGACCTAAAACATCTTGGCCTTGGAAATTCTTCTGTTGTTCCTTAGACATTTTTGTTGGAGTCCGGACCATGTGTCCTTTGAAAGGTGGAATTGTTGTAGATCTAGCTCCACGTGGTGGCGATGGTGTTTTGTCCTTCAACCCTCATCTATTCTTCCTGCTGTCCCATGTAAACCTTCTAGAACAAAGCCTGCATCCTGTAGTTCTTTGACCTCCTTAGTTGTCAGCTTCATTTCCTTGAGCACAGGCCAAACCGTTGTGGTGTTGGAATTCTTATTTAGCTACGTGAAACACTCTGAATCTCTTGGGCAGAACCACATCATCTATTGTACATACTCCTCATTCCCCAAGGCATCACTGTACATTCATTTTCCGTAGAATCCTAGTGCTGGCACTTTACTTGGATAACCGATTGGTTTTCCACACAAAGCAATTCCTTCTTGATTCATCCCCAAACACTTAACCTTACTGGATGCTCCGATTCATCTGATGGCCCACTCTGTTTGTGCAATCTCTCTCTCCAAAACCTCTTCGAACCTTAACCTCTTTCTCCTATTGTTTTGGACCACCGCTCTGTGTACTCTACATCATGTATGTGTGAACGTCGAGCATCAGATGTTTGTTCCTGTGACTTTCTCCTGACAGTTTGCACTCGAACATTAGTGGTACTCGTGAACTCCGGGCTGGTCAAGTGTTCCTTGTCTTCCACCATATTGATAATTGTTGATGGAGATACACTTTTCCCCTCAGAGAGTTTGCGTTGCACTCGTTTCAACAGAGTTTCCTTCGAAGGACCTGACCCTGTATACCTCCCTTCTATTGCCGCTTTCACCTTCGCACTCTGCAAACTGCATCGGTGAGGTCTAACATTGTCGCCTCCAAAGTGGTACTCTTTTGGCCAATCTTGCTCTTCTTGCTCTCACGTGAATCACTTCACATTGTTTGTAGTTGGAACGCTCGCGAGTCCTTCTTTGTCATGTCTCCCAGTTTCACCATGGAGATGTGTCTCATGCCTGATACACCAAGACAACCATGTCTTCAAAGCACGAATGTTTGACGCTGTCCTTCCCAAAAAGACTCAAGAATTACTAGTTGTTCTTTTTTAGATTGTTCATTTAGTGCTGCAGGCCAGCACGAGCAAGCTTCATGTGTTCTTCGCGGTGTTCTTCTGCATCCTTTTCTTTGACGCACGGATTGCATAAAGTGAAATAGACAGCTTCTTTCCCTTCCTTTCATCTTTGCTTTATTGAATACTTGGGCAAGGCTATCCATATCGCTCTCATCCGACATGAAACCACAAAGTTTACATTCTCCAAACCCTGTTTCTTACAAACCTCTAGCATTGTGTTAAGAACTTCAGCACTGCAACATTATCTTCGCGGCACATATTGCGTAAGCTATAGTGACCATGGATCTGACATTGCAAGAGAGCATTAGATAACAAAAATAGAAAGTGTTATGAAGTGCTTTACAACTTACAATGGATCATAAAGGTGTATTCCAATTGTGCCCAGTCTGGTATACGGTGTGTGTGGTCCAAACAACCCATTGATCATGAAGGTCTCCTCCACTTTGACACCTTCTAATGTAGTCGACTCCTAAACCCGGTCCCTCAACTGTCATTTTGAAGATCAAAGGCTGCTCCTCAGCACCATGCAGTTCCATCCTGGAACATGTATGATGTGAATGAAAGGTATTGGCAACTTTGTCTTTAGCTCCAGAAGACCCTCGTAACCTTCTCTAAAGTGTGTCTCCTTCTGTCTTGATTGTGTAATCCAGTCCTGAGTCCTAATGTCATAGTTTTACTATGACTCAACCCTTTACTTTGGGGTTTGACTGTTGTTACCTATCGAGTTGTGTGATGAACCCTAGATGTAATAAGAAATAGGTCTACTTAGTGCACTTGGGTATTTGGTGATGGTCCGGCCAGGTGTCATTAAGTATTTACAAGAAACTCTAAATGAAGCTAGAACTTACCTTTTAGAAAACTCTCCCCCGTTTTGCCCCTGTTTTGACGTTCCAGGTTAGGGTTTTTTTGCAAAGTATAGCTTGTTAAAAAAGGGTTAGGGACACCCCTAAGGTTGCCCTAACCCCACGCCCTAATACCCCCCCTAGGGGTTAGGTTAGGACAACTCATTTTCACTAAGGGCTGGCATTTCCGTGCCATCCCACTTACTCATTTAAGAAAACAAGGGGGGGGGGTCCATCACATAAATAAGGTAGAGTATATGTAATGAGGCTTCTTGGGTTCAAAAGAGAGCTTGTTAACCTCCTATCAGTACAAGCTAAGCTTATGTCGTCAAGGCGCAACCCTTTGTTGTGCCGCCCAAACTTCCACACGACAGAGGTATGTCCCACCCTAGGGTTAAACTATCCTTATCATTGGCAGGATATAGCCTTTGTGACAGGGGTACGTTACTTCCAAGGAGTTAGTCAAACTCCTTGGGCCGAAAACCTGCTCGCAAGCTCAAAGGCATTGCCCGAGTCCACGTTCTGCAGAACTAGTGGTTTAGGCCTTGCTCGGGTCGCCTCAACCACGCCAAGCTAGGAACAACACCTATAGCTCAGCTAATCTGTGTATCATGATTCACAAGTGAGTCTCGTTCATGGACTTGGTCAGTTAGGGGTTTAAGTTCCTAAGGGTTGGGTTCCTAATATGGGTTACTTTACCAGATTCCATGGGGTTCCAAGGTTGGCACTGGCAGCCGCCTTTGTGACCAGGTAAAAACTCTGACAATTGATATCGGAGCAAGTTCTCTGCTGTCAGTAGGACTGCCTTAAGTCATAGTGTGTTTCAGTGTTTAGATAACTCTAAATTCTTGATCTACTCTATTGCTTTCGGTTGACATGTCTGTATTTTGCGCAGAGAGTTTGATCCTGTGAGTTATCAAACTTCAGAGAATACTTGCTCAGTGAGTCGGTGAGATTCTAGGTATGTCCAAAAGTCTTATGTTGTTCAAAGTTGATGTGTGTGGGTGTACAACCTGTGCAGGGTGTTTCCAGCTTCATATTGGGAATATTCCAAGCATATTCTTCGAGTGTTGGAACTAGGGTTCAATACGATGAGCAAAAGAAAGCAACTAGAGCCTGAGGTAGAGAGGGCTGTCATAGAGGCTCAAAATGAGGAGATGGATGAAGCTGATCCAGGTCGACCCCCTAGGGCTAGGCAGCGGCTGGTTGGCAGGAAATAATGATGGATGCCTTAAACGAACTTTGAGGGGATATTTTAAAGTTGAACGATCGAATCGGTAATGTTGCTGATTGAATTTTAGCGGTTATCACATTATCAGAAGTTCTATAACTAAACACACGAAGAAAGAAGAAGAAGCATCATTCAGAGTCAGGTTCCTTTGAATTGAATTCTTCGGCAGATGAAGGTGGAAGTGGTTCTACTAAGTTCAAACCGGTCAAGCCTTCGGATTTCATGGGTTCAAAGGATTACAAAGTTTTGGATGATTGGTTGTATGATATGAAAAGTTATTTTGAGGCTGCTTCTGTGAGAAAGACAAAAAGGATTGCATGTGCCAAGCAGTTTCTCAAAGGAGAAGTTAAGACTTGGTGGCGGATAGTTGAAGGTGAACTGAATATCGAAATAGCTGGAAACACATGAAAAGAGAGATCAAAAAGCAGTACATGTCGGATGACCTTGGGTTGCGATTGCGTGCTGATTTGGCAGATTGTAAACAGGGAGTTTGGGGAAACCTGGTGGGCCATGTTTATCGGTTTGAAGGTGTACGGCGTTTGGTCCCAAACATGAGCGATGATGAAGCTCGAAGTTGCTTCATGGCCAGCTTGAATGAAAAGACATGAAAGGAGATCTTAAGGTACAAGCCAACAAAGCTATCAAGAATGTCAAGAAGCAGCTCAAAAGGTTGCTTATGGCATGTTGTTAAAAGACTTGTACAAACAGGGGGAGGAAGCGAAACCTAAACCGAGGAATTTTCCTCCAAAGTCTGGGTTCAGAAGGTTTGATAGACGACCGAATCAGCCACTATCGAATCGAAGTGCAAGTCCCTTTGTCAGCAGTTTCAAATTTTTGGATACATCAAGACCCATCGGATCTTGGAAGCCGTTAGTGTTACCTCCTCAGCAGGTCAAGGGCTTGGCTTTAAAGTCTGCTCCCTCGCAATCCACATGCGGGGTTCGTACATGTCACAATTGTAACAAGCCTGGAATTTCGCTAGAGAATGTCGGGCGCCCTCACAACAATCGGGTCATTTCAAGGCGATGGTAAAAAAGGAAGTTGCTGAACCAAAAACGCTTGAAAATCCAGAAGATGAGTCAGAAGAGGTAATGTTGTGCCAAACACAACCTACTTTATTCGCTATTCAAAACAAAACTGACCCTTTGCTATATTTGACATGAAGGATACGAGGGGACTGAGTTTGAATGATGATCGATACTGGAGCAACATACAATTTCATATCGACTAGTCTAACTCGTCGATTGAATTTGGATGTAATAAAGACGTGTGAAATAAATATTAATTTTGGCAAAGGTTCTAAAAATATTAATAATATAGCAAGGGCAGTTCCTGTCCAAATCAAAGGTTGAAAGGCTAAGTTAGACTTAGTTGTCTTGAATATGACGGGGTTTGACTTTGTTTTGAGTATGGAATTGTTTCATAAATATGTAGTCGAAATGAGGGGTTCTGGAGACAATCAAACTATGCTTGCAGCAGATAAAGAGGACATTAAAAAAACAATGCTCAAGATGGAAATGCTAACTGATAAGGATTGGAATCCTATGTTTCTTACCTTAACTCAGTTGCGTAAGGCGGTTAGACATCGGAAACGTGTATTTCTTATAATGTTTTGGATACTGTTAGAGTCAAAATAGGAGATGGTCAAGAATTTGTCCCCGAACCTATTTTGGAAATCTTAAACATGTTTAAGGACGTGTTGTCGGAAGACTTGCCACCGAATTACCTCCACGTCTAATTGTGGATCACAGGATAGAGATTTTGCCAAGTTTGTCTCCACCGGCAAGAGCCCCATATCGGTTGAATCCTCAAGAGTTAATAGAATTGAAGAGACAGCTAACAGAATTGATTGGTCGAGGACACATTCGACCGAGTCGATCACCGTATGATGCACCGATCTTGCTTGTGATGAAAAAAGATGGTACGATGCGAATGTGTGTGGACTATCGAGCGCTGAACGCGATAACTATAAAAAATAAGTATCCTCTTCCACGAGTGGATGACTTATTTGATAAGTTATCGAAAGCAAAGTATTTTTCAAGAATAGACTTGAGATCCAGATACCATCAGATTCGGGTAGCAGAGAATAACATTGAGAAGACCGCTTTTCAAACGCGTTATGGATCATTTGAGTTTCTAGTCTTGCCATTGGGGTTGTGTAATGCTCCAGCAACATTTTTATTTAGTTCGACAATTGAGGAACATGTGGAACACTTAAAAAAGTGTTTCAGAGGTTGAGAAAGAACCAATTGTATGCTAAAAAAAGCAAGTGTGCATTTGATCAAACCAAGATAGATTTCTTAGGACACTTGATCTCAGGTGGGAAGGTTGCCATGGATCTAAAGAAAATTCAAACTATTACCAAGTGGACGACTTTGAAGGACGTGCATGAAGTTAGATCATTTCTTGGTCTAACGGGGTATTACAGAAGATTCATAAAGGGTACTTAGAGATAGCAGCATCATTGACAGATCTCACAAAAAACATTCCGTGGCATTGGACTCCAGAGTGCCAATGGGCATTTGTCAAACTCAAAGAAGCTATTTCTTCTAAGCCAGTTTTGCAACTGCCCATCTTTGAAGATTCATTTGAGGTAGAGTGTGATGCTTCCGACTTTGCAATTGGTGGTGTATTGCAATAGAAAGGACATCTAATGTCTTTTTTCTTGAAGAAGTTAGATGTTGCGCAAACTCGATGGCCTACTCACGAAAAGGACATGTATGCTATTGTTGCTTCCTTGGAGTACTGGCGTCATTATCTTCCAAGTCATGGCATTGTGGTTTGGACAGATTGTGTAACTCTAAGGTATTTTGAAACGCAACCAAAACTATCACCAAAGTATGCTAAATAGCAATAGAAGTTGGCATGATTTCAGCCTGAAATCAGACATAAAGCGAGAAAGGACAATGTGGTAGCTGATGCGCTCAGTAGAAAGGGACATCTTCGTATTATGTCAGCACCTGTGTCAGCTTTGGTGGATAAATTTGTGACGGCGTATCCTCATGACAAGTTTGCTAAGGAGGCTTTGAGCCTGGTGGCAAAGAGGAAACAAGTTCATCAATTACAAAAAGATGGTAATATTCTAGCATGAATAAAAAGTCGAATGGATGCACTCAAACAGGCACATTTTGCAGTACGAGATGGAATTCTTTATTATAAAGAAAAGAGACTCTATGTTCCAGAGGGGACATGGAGGGAGAGGCTATTAAGAGAGCATCACGGCGTTCCTTTGGCAGGACATAGTGGAAGGAATAAGACGTTGGCTTTATTCTATTGGCCGGGTATGATAGACGATGTTGCCAAGTATGTTAAGACATGCTGTTAGAGTTTTAACCCAAAAGGCCAACACGTGGCAACACGTGGCTGCTAGGTGGCCATTTGGCGTCATCACCCTGTGTGAGCAACGCTAAGTTTCCCAGAACAACCCCAACGACCCCTAGGGTTAGACTCTAATGCCCAAGTGCACAGAGACTTAGGGTTTAGCCTAAGTCTCCCTAGAGTGTCTGCCCCCAGAACCCTTGAGGGATAACCCTAGTTAACTTAGGGTTTAGCCTAAGTCTCCCTAGAGTGTCTACCCCCAAAACCCTTGAGGGATAACCTAGTTGACTTAGGGTTTAGCCTAAGTCTCCCTAGAGTGTCTACCCCCAAAACCCTTGAGGGATAACCCTAGTTGACTTAGGGTCTTGCCCTAGAAGACCTAGATAGGCTCATGCCCTAACCCCCATCAAGGAGACATGTGTTTCACACATACCCCTAGACAGAGCTAAGGCATTGTCACTTACCCCTTGAGGAATCACCCTCATCCGGGAGTACAACCCCTTTAGGGCGACAAGGGGTACCCTGAACCACGACTAACCCCTAAGGGTTTGAGTGGCCAAGTTATACCCTAGACCTAGAGCTAGTACTTAATGAGGACACGAGTGTGCACCGTAGGCGAACACGAGTGTCCTGCTAAGCAAACTCTCTAAGGCTAGGTTTGGGATAACCCTAAGCACATGACCTTGCGAGTGCCTCACGAAAGGACTCTTGCTAACATGTTTAGGTTGTTCAACCCTTGAATTCCAAGGAGAACACTCCCCTAGCCAAGCCAAGCACACCTAGTTATGAGACCTAACCTCCCTTGAGCGGATGCCCAAGGCTTAGCACCCTAGTGCAAGCACAAGCATGTCTGTTTGCTAAAGTATCCAACCCCTTGGCGACAAGCCCATGACATAACCCCAAAGGGCGTGCCTCAGGCGTTGTACCATGTGACGTTTAGCCCAGTGTCACATCTCCATGTGACACTGCCTTCCCCGATGTGGGCTATCATGCCATAGCCCTTAGATTCAAGAGTTGCACCAAGTACCACAAACGTGGCTCCTAAATGCTAACTCTAGAACCCCTCTATGAACCCTCAGGAACCAAGTAACGTGAACATGTCAAACAAGATCCCACGCCCACAGTTGGACAAGGACACGGATGTGCCTTGCTTGGCCGTGAGTGCTACACCTAGCTTGACGTGGAGGAGGGGAGGCTGGAGACAAGCCTCAACCTCTGCCTCTTGAAACGTGCATTCCGACAAGACCTCCCAGGCATGGATTCGCCAACGTTAAGGGTAAGCTACCCTGAAGGTGGGACGTACCCCTGGCATCTGGAAGTTAGGGCGGCACAACAGAGGGTTGTGCCTTGACGACACAAGCTAGAGCTTGCACCGGGAGAAGAGTAACGAGCTTAGTCATGAACCTAGGAACCCTCACTCCTATATACTACCTTATTTATGTGACAGAGCCCCCCCCCTATTTTCCTGTTTACATAAGTGGGCTAGCACTGAAATCTCATTCCCAGAGGGAACATACTTGGTGAGTTATCCATCAACCCCTAAACCCTAACCTGTCAAACCTGGGTATTTCTAAGCATATCCGACATGCCGAACTCACCGGAACTAGCCATTAATCCAACCGGGACATGGAAAATGAGGGTAAGAGTTTTTTAGAAGGTAAGTGCTACTTCACTTAGAGTTTCTCGAGATATCTAAGGACAGCCGGCCGAACTACCCCTAAACACCTAAGTGCACTAAGCGGGGCTGTTTCTCACTACATCTAGGGCTTGTCAACATAGTATAGTAGGTAACAACAGTCAACGTCCAAATAAAGAGGAGTCATAGTAAAAACTATTACACATGCCCCACATGTCAATAGGTGAAGAGTCGATCGCAAAAACAAACTGGGAAGTTGCAGTGTTACCGATTCTAGAGCGGCCATTTCAAAGTGTTACTTTGGACTTTATCATGGGATTGTCAAAAGCTTGTGGTTTTAATGCTCTCATGGTGGTGGTTGATCAATTTTCAAAGGTTGCTCATTTTGTTCCAACTGTAAAGACACTAAATGCAAAACAAACAACAAAGTTGTTCTTCCACGAAATCGTAAAAGTGCATGAACTATTGAAAACCATGATCTTAGATTGGGATCCTCAGTTTACAGGGAAGTTTTGTGGAACGTTGTTTAAGTAATTTGGTACGATGCTAAAGTTCAGTACGGCTTACCATCCGCAAACAGATAGTCAAACGAAGAGGGTGAACCGACAAGTCGAGGATTATCTCAGATGCTATGTTCAAGGTGATCAACTTGATTGGGTTGAACACTTGGATATGGTTGAGATATGTTATAATAACTCAACACACATTGCGATCAGGTGTAGCCCGATGGAAGTGTTAACTGGGAATAAGGGTGGTATTCCTTAGAGTATGGTGTTACCGAAAGACAATATCAATCGAGTTCCATTTGTAGCAAAGTTCACGGGACAGTTGTATTGGACATGGAAAGCTGCTCATCAAGCGATGGTTGCAGCATAGAAAAGGTATCATCAGCAGTACAATAAGCATCGGCGGGATGTAGAGTATTAGGTTGGGGATATGGTATTGTTGAGTACCAAAAACCTGAAGGTTCCAACAACTCTTTTGAGGAAGTTTCTATCGCACTACATAGGTCCATACAAGGTGGTGAAGCAAGTAGGGAAAGTGGCTTATGGGTTAGATCTTCCTCCAAAGTTGGGAGGAATACACAATGTGTTTCATGTCAGTTTATTCGAACCATTCCACAAGGATGAGAAACATTCGGATAGATATCGTAGTTTACATTGCCTCAAGAATTAGTTGGTGAGGAAAAAGAATTCGAAGTTGAGGCGATATTAAAGGGGAGGAACATTCATGGGCGGCAAAAATGTAAACGTGAATATCTTGTTAAGTGGAAAGGTTACCCGACATGCGAGTCGACATGGAAACCATTGGAGAATCTGCAGAACAAGATGAAGGTAGTAAATGAGTTTGAGGTGAGGTCTCAAACTGTTGGTAATGATGATGAGAAATAAAGTGAACCTTTATTTCTTATTAACCTAGGGGTTGACAGAAAAATTTAACTAGAGGTCTCCAATATAAATTCTAGTTAACTTACAAGAAATTAACTAACTTGTTGTTTGTGTCAGGTGACGATTTTGCAGACATGCAAAAGGTCTCCAAGTGACTTCTTGTCACAGGTGGTGCCTCCGGTAGCTGAGTTGTCGCTCAGTGAACGACGATTCTAAAGTACTTGGCTTTGCGTAATGCAAGGGGGCAATAAAACTTGTGAACTTTTTGCTGATTCGCATAAAGTGATTAGCGTTAGTTTTCAATTAATTTTTCCTAACCTAGTCTAGTCTTGGAGTTAGACGTTGACATTTTCAAAGGTGGGGAATGTGTCATAGTTTTTATTATGACTCAACCCTTTACTTTGGGGTTTGACTGTTGTTACCTACCGAGTATGACGAACCCTATATGTAGTAGAAACAGGCCCACTTAGTGCACTTGGGTATTTGGTGATGGTCCGGCCGGGTGTCATTAGGGATTTATAGGAAACTCTAGGTGAAGCTAGAACTTACCTTCTAGAAAACTCTCAAGGTTAGGGTTTTTCTGCAAAGTATAGCTTGTTAAAAAAGGGTTAGGGACACCCCTAGGGTTGACCTAACACTAGGGTTGCCCTAACCCCACGCCCTAATACCCCCCTAGGGGTTAAGTTTAGGGTTAGGTTAGGACAACTCATTTTCACTAAGGGCTGGCTTTTCTGTGCCAGCCCACTTACCCATTTGGGGGGGGGGGGGGTTCGTCACATAAATAAGGTAGAGTATATGTAGTGAGGCTTCCTGGGTTCAAAAGAGAGCTCGTTAACCTCTTACCGGTGCAAGCTAAGCTTGTGTCGTCAAGGCGCAACCCTCTATTGTGCCGCCCAAACTTCCACACGATAGGGTACGTCCCACCCTAGGGTTAGACTATCCTTATCGTTGGCAGGATATTACCTTTGTGACAGGGGTACGTTACTTCCAAGGAGTTAGTTAAACTCTTTGGGTCGAAAACCTGCTTGCAAGCTTAAAGGCATTGCCCAAGTCCACGTTCCGCAGAACTAGTGGTTGAGGCCTTGCTCCAGCTGCCTCAACCACGCCAAGCTAGGAACGACACTTATAGCTCAGCTAGTCCGTGTATCCTGATTCACAAGGTGAGTCTCGTTTGTGGACTTGGTTATAAGTTCCTAAGGGTTGGGTTCCTAATATGGGTTACTTTACCAAATTCCGTGAGGTTTCCAGAGAGGGGATTCAAGGGTTGGCACCTAGCGAGCCGCCTTTGTGGCACCAAGTAAAAACTCTGACACCTAAAGAAAAGGTCACGTCAGTGTGCCGAGATTTAAAGAAAAATACCTTCAATGATTTGTAAAAGGTTCAAGTTTTGAGAGTAAATTAATGTACGAGACTTCTCCTTCTTCCTTGAAAAGTTCTTCAAAGATGAGTTCACATGCAGCTTGAAACTCAATCACTCGTTGATTGGTTCGCAGACTACTTTTTACCACATTGCTAACACTAGCTCTGGCATGCTGAACATTTGAAACTGACATTGAGGGGCTGACTGGATGCTGATGAATACCTCTATGAATGAACAACCTTGTAAAAGAAATGTCGTCTAGTAGAATGTAGTACACATAAGCCAGACAAGTGTGCACTAGCAATGGCTCCTCTCTACAATGCTTACATTTCATGCCTTTTACTTTGCTTGACTCAGTTGTCTTCGCCTTCTCCACAACACCCTTGAAGTGACATTCATTTGCTTTCTTCTCAAAAGCCAAGTAGGGGCAGGTAGCATTTTTGCATTTGAGATGTCCGACACATGAACTTCGACTAACTCGCACCGAAACATGCCAGTGTGTTGTGCTCGGGTGTGTCCAATGGTAGCAGCCATTCTTGCAATTCATCCCCAAGTACTTCTCTGTGCTTTCTTTCTTTGGAGGAAGTTCGTAAATGACATTTCTATTGTATATTTCGGTAGTTCAGAGACTTGTTTAACTTCAGACGAACCAATGAGATCCTTTCCTATCCTACATTTGTCTGCTCTTAGAAGACATACCAGCATGGATTCTTCATGCTCCTTTGTCCGCAACCTGAACAACAGGCCCTTTGCCGGGCACAATGTGTAAAAGACAATTGAACCACATGTATACTAAACCAACAAGGAATGTTTAAAGCAATGTGAAGATCATGTTCAAACACAAAAGCATTTCCATCTTCATCGACTGGGAAATCTTTGTCAATGCATTCATAGGTAACTCTGGCCATGACAACGCAAGGAGAAAGCTCGGTGGTTTAGGAAAGCAAAATAAAAGATTAAACACACTCTCGTTTGCCCAAAAAAATTATAATCGTTAATAATAAACATAAACACACTTTTGTATATAATTAATTCTACGCTGCCCAAATCACAATGTTCTTAATGCTATCCTCTCTAGTATCACCAATGTAATTTAATTATTACTTTTTATGATATGAAATATCTTCACCTTTACCAATTATTCACATATTTTAATATTAACCCTAAATTTTAATGCCACATTTATTCCGTCGGGTTTACTGTTTTTATTGTGGCTAGGGTTTTTTGGTAAATAGAGTTTATTATTTCCATTGCGGCTAGGGTTTTTTCTATCTCAAATCTGATATCTGAAATCTCCTCCAAGGGGCCTGAGAGGTAGCATCATTCATTTCGAGTCGATTCGTGTAGCACCCAAGTAAACCAGTCGAGATTTCTGTGCCGATTTAAATTGTCGACACCATCCTACTCATCGGCAGCCACAAGGTTTGTTCAATTTCTTTTTCTTTAATTTGCGGCTCAAGTATCCATATCACAATGTGTTTTTTTTTATGCCAGAGTTAAAGGGTCTTCTTATTTGTGCCGTCTGAGAGAGACGGCACCATCCTGGCTCAGTCGACAGCCACAAGGTTTGTTCAATTTTATTTTTTTTTGATTTGCACCTCAAGTATCCATATCACAATGTTTTTTTTTTTATTCCAAAGTTAAAGGGTCTTCCCATTTGTGCCGTCTAAGAGAGACGGCACCATCCTGGCTTAGTCAGTAGCCACAAGGTCTGTTCAATTTCTTTTTCTTTAATTTGTGGCCCAAGTATTCATATCACAATGTGTTTTTTTTTTATGCCAGAGTTAAAGGGTCTTCCCATTTGTGCCATCTGAGAGGGACGGCACCATCCTAGCTCAATCGACATACATCATACATCATTTCATCTGTGCCATCTGAGAGGGTCAGCACCAACTGGTCTCAATTGGTAGGTTTTGCTCATCGACTTTTTTGTGCCGACTGAGAGGGTCAGCACCATCTAGCCTAAGTCACCAGCCACAAGGTTAGTCATCTTTGGTTTTTGTTTTTCCTTTTGTCTCCGAATCAATTGACTTGTGTGTTTGCTTTCCAGAGTCTGCAAAATGGTGAGAGCTTCAAAACGTCTACAAGAGCTTGTGCCTGATGAAGAGCCACGGGAAGAGAAGAAGATATCGAAGCATAAGCGAGGAAAGAGAGGAGAACCATCTAATGTAGCAAAGGAGGATCCTCCAGTGACTCAGCCTCAAGTAGTACCAATTGAGTAGGAGCAACCTCCATCAACCATCATAGTTTTCCTAGAGAGCTCGTCGCAGTTGCCTCCTCATCCGCTGAGGTTGCAGTCCTGAAAGAGCAAGTGCAGATGACAAAGGCAGTTGAAACTCTTTCTTCTTTTAGCGAGGATGACTTGGAGGAGGCAGTCAGCAAAAGAGAGGCCGTGGGAAAGCTGATCCAAAAGGCAAGAAGGCGAAGAGCGATAAGGAGCCGAAGGAGTTATACAGCATACTGGCCAGCTTGCATTTGGAAAGCTCAACGAACCTGCTCTACAAAATTACTATTAAGGGACTTGGTGATCCTCCTGAGGTGCCAATCTGTAGAATGCATTCGAATGAGGTGGTTCCTAGGGGACTTGGACATGCTGGTGTCATCATTGAAGAAGGCTGGTTATCTATGCAACACGGCCTTGTTCATTATGTCCATCGGAGATCCACTCACTGCTGAGGAGTTATCGAAGCTGTCAAAGGACACGATTCAGTACGAGCAGCACTAGTCTTTCAAGCAAGCTCTTACTCACCTGAAGTACAAACAGTGGGCTTCGAGGTTGTCAAACCAGAAGTTCAGCTGCTGGGACGGGAACCATAAGTTACAGGCTTTGCAAAAGCTCTACCGGGAGGATGCAGAGGACAACCAACGATGGACTTTGCCTTCGATCGAGTTTCATCTCCACAGAGAACCTCGACAATCCTCAACTAGTTTCGATGTTGCAATCGATAAACATGTGAGTATTTTCTTTTCTTTTCGTTAAGAGTCAGACTTACAGTTTCAATGAACAGATCTTCAACAACATCTATGGAAACAAACACTACCACATATTCTCCTCGCTGTAAAGACGGTCTGCACTAGTACTGAAGGAAGTCAGAAAATCCTCGAGTCACTCATGGAGGTTGATCGTCTTGAGGTGCGAAAGTGGAAGGAGAGTGCAACAGGAAAGGCGGCTTGGCATCCTCTTCTGAACCTGATCTACACAAAGATTCTTTTCAAGGTAACCTTTGGTTTGATTGATAGGAAAAAGTTTTTAACTTATTCTATGTGCAGAATGAGATCAACGATGATCTCGACAGAGCAGTCACCAGTGCTAAAGGCAATCCACAACTTGAACTGAACCTGAAGCAGCTAGTGTACAAGAAGCATGACAAGCATATGCACAAGTTCCTCTCTATCATAGACCCAGAGTTGGGGGAGGAGTGGTTCCAAAAGGTGACGAACATCTCTCATAAGTAGTGTTACTGGATGGGCATTGAGAAGCTGTATGCGATGTCAACATCAAAGATTTCAAACATGCTACGACTCCGATACTTGAACAAGCTCACTCGTCTTGAATTTAAGGCAGAACAATAGACACTTGGGCTACCAGGCATGCAGGACAAAGAGTGGATCAAGTGGTTCACCTTGGACTTGTATTGGAAGGCTATGCGCAAGGAAGCCATTCAGATCCTTAAGGGACTGTGAGAGGATGGTGAAGAAGTTGGAACGGATGTCGACTTTATAAGTTGGTTTGATGAGATCCGAACTCGAAGCAAGTGCCTAGTCTTTCAGCCCTTCATGACTGCATATGGTTCACTTATTTGATGGAGCTGAATGAGTTTCTGGAGCATGAGGAGTCTGCACGTCGGATGATATGGAGGTAAGCTTTCATTCTAGCATTGCTACTAACTAACTTTGTGTTACATGTTCATACTAGCGAAGAAAATGGCACCGTCTCAGACAATGAAGCTGTGGACAGATCATATAAGCGAGCCTCACATTTGGTCGAAGAGCAAAGGAGCTCTAACACCATTCAAACGCGAGCATGTTTCATTTTGGCTCGACTATCTGTCGCAGCAGCCACCAGCTTGGGAGAGCTCACTGTTTGATGTGCATGCCAATGATCTTTCAATGATTGTTTGGGAGTCGGACGAAGTAGAGGCTATCAAGAAGAGCAAATGAAGAAGACAGTGCGGAAGACATCTACACCTGCAAAGGCATCAGGAGTGGGACCAACAGCACCTCCGCCTGCAATCGACTTTACACTCAATGAGGTGCAGCCACTTGTAGTTGGTTTGGACATCAAGGATGACCTGATGACCTTCATCCCGACACTGGCTACATCCCATGGATCCTATGACCTAGCTGTGTGCGATATGGAGGAGAGAGTAGGTCTTTCTTCGAGCCGGGTGCTTCCCAGACAGAGGTGTACACCAAGCTCCGACAACAGGTTGACAAACTACATACGGCTGAGTCACAAATGCTGTTCAGAAAGTGGCAGGTGAATACGGCTTCAACCTCGTCATCCTCAACTTGCCCAATGAGCTTGTATATGGAGGTGCTAGCATCAACAAGGACATTGTGCAGCTAGATCCAGTGAAGTTTGAGGAGGCCTTGCAATTCAGTGGAATGCACTTGGCAGCGAGTGGTTTCATGGTTGTCTTCACGACTTCTCCTTCGGTTTCGGCAGTAATTTAGGCGGCTGCAATAATCAACCTGGAGGTTGCAGGGACTTACAGCATCTATTGTGCACGAGGCTGGGGATACCGTGACAAAATTAAGGTACGCTAGCTATTCATGTTCAAGTTTAACTTGGTCTATGTGGCAGGATAACTTGTTGGTTCTCTTGGTGCTGCAAAGCTTTAAGAAGAAGTCAAAGAAGCCAAACCCTTTGGCGTTGATGAACATGATCCTTGTCAATACTGCCAACCATTTTCAGGAAGCTTGATAAGAAAGTACTTTGCTTTGTCTATCCTAATGGAAGTTTGTACAGGATGATGATTCAACCGAAGAGTGTTCGACTCATGCAGCTTTTGATCGAGTGTCTCAGTAGACTTGGCGACCTTGTCTGGGATATTGGTTCTAGAATCGGATCATCGTTGTTAACTGCCGTTGAGCTTGGAAGGAATATTATAGGAACCGAGAAGAGTTTTGAACTCTCTAGGTTGACAACAAACAAGCTTGTAGAGAACATTCGACCAGAGGAAATATCAACTAGACACCTCCACGTCCAAGCCTAGCTAGTGGTTTGAGAACTGCAGCTTTGCTTAAGATGAAGAAGAAACTTTAGCTAGTGTATATTGAGTAATAAATTAAACTAATATAAAAAAGAATAAGGTAGAAATACAATGGTTTTACTAGAAGAAAAAAATTTGCACCAATACTTGCCGACCCGAAAGAATATTCTAGAATATTCAAGCCCCCCAAGCCTCCAGAATGGCGGCACTTGAAAATATGTAAGTAGTATGCCATTACATACGCGTGCATGTGTACACATCAGTTTACATATCATACTCACATTGAGTGTGTGAGCATGAAATAAGGTTTAACACATTGAGAAATTGGTTAGTTAAGGTTACTTATGATAATGAAAATGATTCAAATCTTATTGTCATCTGCAGACACACTTTGTTCTGGAATCAACTGGAGGATAATATATATTGAATAATGCACTTGAAACAGATTCAAAGAAACAATACTAGTTGCTTCCATGTAAATATATATGTGTATTTTTGCATCATATGTGTGTATGCATGCCATAAATTATAGTAAATTTTTCATATATAAAAAGCTTACATATAATATGTTTATACTTATATATTTGCTAAATTTGTACATGTCTATGCATTATTATACAGGACGATACAAAAAGGGATAGAAAACCTATTACAAGATGCTTACGAAAATGCTTACACATTCTTTAAAACTATTTCACAAAGTGCATATATAATTTATTTTTCTATTTAGTGTATGAAAATTTTAAAATCCCTTTTAAGAATTAGGAAACTTTAGTATGCATAATAAAATAGATATATATTTAATATATATATATATATTTATAGATAAATAAATAATTCAAATAAGAAATTTGCAGACTGGAGGAATTTTTCAATTGGAATGTTATATTTAACATAAAAATAAAAAAACAAGAAGTACATCATGTATAGAAATATAGCAGTGTTTAAATAGATAATACCTATTTATATTATAGAAAGAAGCTGGATTATGTTGGTTTATCAATTTTAAATTGAACAGTCTTTGACCTCTGACAAAGATGACTCCCACCTCACTCAGCATAACTTTGTAAACTTGAGAGAGAGAGAGAGAGTATGTGGTTGTGGTTTAAATACGAGTGTGTGAATACAGCACGCATATCGCACATACTTAAACGTACATAGCAGAAGATTATCTCTGTTGTGTGTGTGTGTGTGTGTTATATGTACATAGGAAACTGCATCATATACATTTTACTTCTTTTGGACTTAAGGATGTCAATAGATATATGTAATACAAGATTGTTGTATATATAAAAATATAGAAAGTTCATGTAGCAGGTGTCTGTAATGAGGGGAATACAAATATACATCAGACACATAAAAGTACATGGGGATATAGGGGGTTGTATGTCTGTGTAATGTTTGTGTGTGTATACGTGCATAATATAAGATGCCTGCATATAAATATACGATTAGACTATATATACATGAAGTCTCTTTCAGTTTTCATACTTCCGGGCATATACACATACATATTGACCTACTCATATATAGTAGATAGTGTATATATCCATTTAAACATTTTAAGTTTTGAAGTGGGAGAGAAGTTTCAGGGTATATATGTAAACTTAAACTTCGAAGGGTATCTATTAAATAGGATAGATTTTAGGGGAGTATATATGAAAACTTCTCTATATTTTATTCTTAGTGTCGCAATGTTACACATGTAAGCAACTGCATATTTCTCTCTCTCTCTCTCTCTCTCTCACCACACACACACACATACACACACACACCTGCATAGATGTAGTAGACAAATAAACACGCACAACTACCCTCACACACATACATTCTAAGTAACACTTGTTAAACACTCAAATCTTGTTTGTAACTGTGAGAGAGAGATATGATGTGTATTACATTGTATCTTCTAAGCTTCTTTCTGCACTTACCATATTACACACGATACATATGTATATTCATATGTACCTATACATATACAAATATACATACACATTTGTATACCTTATGCCACATCAGCTTAAAGACATTAAAGTTTATGATAATGCTTATAAACTTGAATCTCAGTGATGAGGCAAGAATTGGCGTGAGTTTAGATTTCAAATACGTATTCTAATGTTTATTCCAATTAATTTAATACAACATAATGATTATTGTTTTATAGTATAATTCTTATAAGCTCTGTTTTATGCCCAAAAGTAACTAACATAGTTATCATTTATTAAAGTCTATATAACGAGCACAGGCCCAGAGTTGTAGAAGTAAGAACTTGGTGAAATATCACAACAATGAATTATTTTATTATAATATAAATTCGATAGTACCATCAGTTGAGAAGCCACATAATGTCATTAGGTAGAACCCAGTGGCAATCGTAGCCAGGGTGACAAACACTAAGTCGCTGAAGTATCCCACCATCTGTCATCTTCAGGGATAGTTCGTACATGAGAGAATGCAGAATATAATTACACGTGTAAAAAGCAAATGGAAACATGTAGAGGTGACAAGCAATTGCAGGGTGCAGTGTAGTTTTGAATTTCTTGATACTAGTGATTGTTACTTGTTGGTTGGAGCCTTTAGTATCCAAGCTGGACATCACTAAGATGTTATTCTGGCCGAGGATGCCCACCACGAACTCTGCCATTTCCTCAAAGGAGATCAAGCAAGTCTGTCTCGCCCTTGGTTGTTGCAGCTTCACATTCAGAGAGTCCCACATATTACTGGTGTTAGGTATGCCTAGCTGGTCTTGAAGATGAGGTAGAGATGAACTGGAGATTGTGAATCTCCTTAGGCAGAAAATGTGTGTTCGGAACCTGAATGTCAAAATCAGGCAGAGTCAAGTTATAGCCTGGAACCTGCTAAAGAAAAGATTTCTCCACTTGCTAGCTTGGCCATATCCTCCTCCACCAAGTGAAGTGGCCAATTTAAAGAACTGCACATCTTCAGTGCAGAGAAGATGGCCTACTTTGCAAAATTCTGTTGCATGATTTATTAGACTACCATTTGAGATGATATCCTTAAATTTTTGGACTTCATCCACTGTAAAAGTAGGTGCTCCACGTACAACTAGTTCCGGTATGTGCACATTTGGCATTTTACTCTCCCAGTTTCTTAACCAGTTGTTATCTTGACTGCATGCAATAATCACCTGAAACAAGTACCTTTAAAATATGAATGGAAACACAATATTTATGAGAATCATACCATGCAAAGTAGAATTATAACCAAGAAGCCCATGTAGATCTCTGTGAAGAGGGAAGAAGCTAATTGCTTTCCTCTCTCAATGGGAATACGAAGGTAATATATTAATTGAAGTTTAGAGTCAAGACAAGGACTGGGACAAATTTAAAATAAAATAATATTAAATGGCCATGGGCCTACATAAAAGTTAAATAAGAAAAAAGTTTTCTTGACTGTGAATTCTAGGGTAGGTTCTATTATACAAGCCTGAAAAGATTATATATATGATTTGGTATATATTACATACGTGTTTTTCTTTTGTTTTTTAGTATTTATTAATTAATTAAAATTTTAACTAATTATCATTAATACAAAAAGGGGCTAGGAACAATTACAAATAAAAACAGAAATTCAAAATAATTACATACAAGGGAAGAATATACAAAAATATTTAAAACTAAGGGAATAATTGAGTGTACGGATCCACAATATATTATTTTATAAATGCTTACAATGGCGGCCAATATATTAAATGTATATAAATTTATATTTATTTATTTACTTATTTATTTAATGATAATATATTAAATGTATAACGCAAATGCTTATAATAAGTATTAAATTTTTATAAATGCTTACAATGGCAGCCAATATATTAAATGTATGTATATTTATATTTATTTATTTATTTATTTAATGACAATATATTAAATGTATAGCACAAATGCTTATAATAAGTATTAAATTTTATAAATGCTTACAATGGTAAATGTATGTATATTAATATATATATTTATATTTAATGACAATATATTAAATGTATATAACATAAATGCTTATAATAAGTAATTTAATATAATACATTTAATATTTATTTATTTATATTAATGGCACTCTAGTGTTCCCTTCCTTAAAATTCTATTTCCTTACTTGTAATTGGTTTTACAATTATCCTTTATATGTCAATTCCCCTAAATTCTATCTATGCCACAAATAATTTATAAGGTGCTAATTAATGAAGGAAAAACAAATAAAATCCAAGATTTAAAATGTAAACAAGATAGATTGGACTTTTGATTTTTATATGTGCCTAGTTTTAAATGACTCAAATATAAGTATATTTTAGTATTAAATTGGGATTTCCATGTTATATATATATAATTATTATTTAAAATGTTAAAGAATCATTGGTTAAGTCAAAATTGAAAAAGGATCTTATATATATTTACAATATATTATATATACTTAATGTCAAAAGTAAGTAAATAAGACAAATATGATAAGCACACAAGCTTTAGGTACATTGTCATTTTTGAACAGTTTAAATATGTTTCATATTTATTTTATAACTTAGTTTGTTCTTTGAATCTTTAATTTAAAAAGAAATAAGATATTTTTTATTTTAAACATTGGTTTACATGGTTTCCATTCATATGCATAAGTTATTAATTTAACAATTCAAAAAAAAAAATCTCATTATTTAAAAAGCCTTCCAAATCGAGTTTTGAGCTATTTCTCATGTAAGGTTTATCAAAAATATTCATATGCCTTGGTGGTTAATAAATATAATATTGTTGAAGAAAGATTAAAACAAAGTAAAACAACAAAAAATTAGGGCAAAACAAACTAACAATAAAAATTTAAGATAAAATCAATAGTAACAAATTCATCACAACATTAAATAATTTCAAGTTTAAAATATAAGTTTATAAATTTTAATATTTTGTTTGAAGAAAATCTCACTATTAATTTATAAATTTTAATTTTAAAATAAACAATGTGATTTTAATATATTTTAAAATATATTAATTTGATACAATGTTTAGTATAGTTTGCTTGTTCTATAATATATATATATATATATAAGGAAATTTTAGAAAAATTCAAATGCATGTACATATATAACAATAATGATATTACTTTATATGAAGCTTTTAAAGATAAGCAATATTATTTATATTCATAAATTTGAAATTATTAGTAAAAGTATTGGACATGGTAATTAGTTTAAAAATTAATAGTGATATTAAGATTTTTATGTTTTTAATATGTTCAAATTGAACTTAAGTTTTAACTATACTTACATAGTTTTTTACATATATACACATTCTATATTAGTTATGTGTATGTATTTGGCCTCTTTAAATTTTAAAAATTAATAATTTATCATCCAACCCGTGAAATTAAAAGAAAAAAAATTATGTATTAGTTCGATTAGAAAATTATGGAACCAAACAAAAATGTTTTTGCTTATTTTGTATTTGACATGTATTCAACAATTAAGATTCATCAACTTTATCTTTCAATGTATTACTTTTTAATAAACTTCTCTAACAACGCTACATCTATATTCTCTCTAGTAACGCTACATTTATATCCTCACTGGGAATGTTACTAAAATTTAATTCTTTAATTTTTTATTTTTATTTAGGAATTTTCATTTACATTTTCACCTATTAACATGTTATCTACATTATTATTTTTTTAGACTATTTGATTTACATTATTATTTTTCTTTGGCCTACTTGATTTTCTTTTAAAAGGAACTACATCTTCAAAAAAACTAACTTCCATGTTCAAAACGACACCTGCAATACATAACATTTCAAAATCCTAATTTTATTTTTTATACTTTATTAGTTAATTTAATTTAAGTTAAGGCTTAATTGACTTAATAATTATTTATTTTTCATCAAAATTTGGTGACTATTTTTGTTTAACCATGTCCTACTAAATCTCACATTGTTCTTTGTGTTTGTGACATCAAATTTAATATTGAAATGCATACAATATATGGATAATACATAACATTAATTATATGAATGTATTTGATCTTATTTTACATACATAAACTTAATGTTATTTTTACAATTAGTGTATTTAATTGTATATATTTAAGTAAACAGAGTGCGTTTCTTATGATTAATGCGTTTTACTATTAAATGTGTCATAGTTTGTTCTTTTATACTTTGTTTAACATATACATAAATAAATGTATGCTTACATATGTATATCTACACATGTTAATATAGTTTTTTTTCTTCAGGAATGTATATGTGTTAATACAAAACTTTCTACTACTGAATTAAAATATATTCCTTCAAGGTATTATTCATAAATCTCTTTCTTTAATAATAATATATTAAATTTACTAGGACTTGAGATTTGTTAGGTCTCATTAAATACTCCAATGTAAAAGAATATATCTGCTCTTTAAAACTTTCTAATGTTGCAAAATACTTAACAAGTAACATAGAAACACTCATAGACTTGTGCAATATTATGAGAATCGTGGGAACACTTTCAAACCTATGCAGTACTATTTCATTACAAAAATTCATCTTCCAGGTGTGCACACACACATGAATATATATATATATATAATACAACATTTATGAGTCAAATTACATATATATATGTATATATGATTGACATGAATGTGATATATATATATATATATATATATAATGTTTTTTACATATTTTAATGTCTCAAAATCTCTCTTTAAAAATCCTTTGGACTATGTTTTTTTATTTTAGTATATGTAGAATATATATATACATGCTTGTGTATTGTGTATGTGTTTAAGACCTTATAATACACACACACATCTGACACATAAAAAGTTGCATAAAACAGTTTGTGTGTATGTCTATGTTATACATATATTTAAAAGAATCGTTTTTATTCATTTTCACAAGAGAAATCTCCCAATTTGAATCGAGATTTTCTGATTCTGCACGAATCATTTTAATTTACACTAGTAAGAAAGAAAGAATGGTGAATTTTTTATTTAATTAAGTTCAATATTAATCTTAGATCTGCTAAGATTAATATTGTATTGAAACTTAATTATATTAAAAATTCATCACCCTTTTTTTTATTATTAATGCAAGCTGAAGTGACTTGTACAAAGTCGAAAAATCTCAATCCAAATTAGGAGATTTCTTTAATGAAATTGAATAAAAATGATTCTTATAAATATATGTATAACACATACACACACACATGCAACTTTTTATGTATCAGATGTGTATGTGTGTATTATAAGGTCTTAAACACATACACAATACACAAGCATGTATATATATACTCTACATATACATAAAATAAAAAAACATAGTCCAAAGGATTTTTAAAAAGAGATTTTGAGACATTAAAATATGTAAAAACATTATATATATATATTATATATATATATATATATATATATTGTCAACCACGATCCAGGAATAAGGAAGTGAGCAGAATTCCGAAAACAAGGAAGTTTGACTCAGAAGCAGGACAAGGAGCATGACAGAGAGTAGGATAAGAATTAGAAACTAGGAACAAAACAAGAGCAGGAGGCAAGGAACAATACAAGACAAGATTGATCGTAGAAAGATTGGTGTTGATAGTAATTGATTGTACAACAATTAGGTCGGAGCTTTTATACTCACAACTCCAAGCTAATCTGGTCATGAGTTAAAAATAGTGACCCTTATCCTCTAGGCATATCTTGTAGTATATCCTATAGGCATATTCTATAAGAATATTCTGTATATATATCCTGTAGGCATATCCTATAGGAATATCCTGTAAGTATAGGCATATCCTGTAGGTATAGGCATATCCTGTAGGTATATCCTATAGGATACTCGTATTCTGTATCTTGCATCCTGTATCGGGTCGTGACAGCACCTCCTCCCTAAGGACGAGTTCCACGAGTCTTAGGACCTAGTTTAGCAAGATAACGCCAATGGAAAGCAGCAACTTTAGAAGAAGCATGGAGTAAGTTGGCTGCAGATTCCCAAGTGCGATCGGTAGGTAAATAACCTTTCCAATCCACTAAGTATTGAAGTTGGCAACGATGAAGACAAGAATCAAGGATGGCTGCAACTTCGTACTCAGGTTCACTGTCAATGACCACAGGAGGGGAGGAGAAGAAGCACGACCAAGAAAAGAAGAAGGATGATACGGCTTCAACAAAGAGGTGTGAAACACATGATGAAGTTTCACTGTAGATGGTAACTCGAGTCGGAAAGCTATAGGATTAACCTCAGTCGCAATCCTGTAAGGGCCCAATCATTGAAAATCCAACTTAGAAGAAAGCCTGTTGGTGCGAATATGCTAACGAAGAAGCCACACGAGATCACCAATCTTGTATGCAGGTGTTGGTTGACGATGAGCATCAGCATGACGCTTATATCGTTCCTGTGCCTGTTGAAGATGAACCCGGAGATCCTCATGTACCTAATGAAGATGCTGAAGACGATCCTGTACTACAGGAGCGGAAAAAGGAGAAGCAGGAGGAGCAAAGTCAAACGTGGATGGTAGTCTGTAAGAGCAAAGAAAGGTGTCTGGTCTGTAGATGTGTGAACGGAGTTGTTGTAGGCAAACTCCGCCATTGGAAGAAGGTCCAACTAGTTGTCCTGTTGGTAACTGATGAAGCAGCAAAGATATTGCTCCAAGGTCTGAATCGTGCGTTCTGACTGCCCATCAATTTATGAATGGTATCTTGAAGAAATGTCCACTTTAACCTATAGACTTCGGAGAAGTTCTCGCCAAAACTTGGACATGAATTGTGGGCCTCGATCAGAAACAATACTCTCAGGAAGACCATGGTGTCGGAATACTTTGCGGATCACCAACTCAGCGGTTGTCTGGCCTGTAACAGTCTTGTGACATGGTAGGAAATGAGCCTGTTTGGTGAAACGGTCAACCACCATAAGAACTACATCAAATCCACGAGAAGGAGGAAGATCTGTGAGGAAATCCATAAAAAATGGATCTCCAAAGCAGAAGAACATGAAGAGGACGAAGAAGACCAGAGGGTGCGTGATGAGGCATCTTTGACCTATTGCAGGTGTCACAACTTTGTACAAACTTATTCACAAAAACCTCGTAACTCAGGCCACCAATAGTTGCGAGTCACCAACTCAACTGTCTTGGCCACACCAAAATGTCTTGTAGGCGAGGTATTATGACAATCCTGTACCACACGAGTCCTGCAAACACCAACAGAAACATACAGGAGACCTTCCCGTACAAGAGTCCATCGTGTATGGCAAACAACTTGTAGTCTGTATGGGAACTGGAGAAGAGGAACTTGCGATGTCAGGACTAATGTGTGAAAACAATTCCTTGCCAAGTCGTCTGTAACCAATTGCAAACGGATGTCCTGTAGGAGTGTGGAATCTGCTGGAGCCTGATGAACTTGTAGTGCTGCAAGCCAAAGTTGATCAGGACCTAACAACACTTGCTTTTGATAGTCATATGCAGGATCGCCCGGGGTCGGTGCAAGGTAAGAGCGTCTAGACAATGCATCCGCCTTGCCATTTCAAAAACCAGGCCTGTAGATGATGACGAAATCAAAACGTGATAGGAACTCTGCCCACCTAGCCTGTCACCGACTGAGAACTCGAGCCGTTTAAAAATTCTTGTGATTCGTAAGAACTTGTACAAGATGCATATCACCTTCCAAGAAATGCCGCCACTCCTCGAACAATCCACAATGGCCTTGAGTTCCTTGTCATGAATCTCGTAATTGATCTTCGCCGAAAGGAACTTACGAGAGTGAAAAGCTACAGGATGAAGCAACTTGTCTTCTCCAACTTTGATAGAGCAGATCCTACTGCAAAATCCGAGGCATCTGCTTCAACGAAGAAGGGACGAGAAGGATCAGGATGTGCTAAAATCGGAGCTGTCGTGAAGATGTTCTTGAGTGTTGTGAATGCATGTTCTGCCTTGTCGGACCAAGAGAACACTCCTGTGCGCTTGGTGAGTTCCGTGAGTGGAAGTACACGCTTGGAGAAGTCCTGTATGAAACGCCTGTAGAAGTTTGCAAAGCCAAGGAAACATTGTACATCTCGTACAGACTTGGGCCTCTCCCACTCCGCGATAGTCTTCACCTTGTGCATGTCCATGGAAACGCCAGCAGAGGAGACGATGTAGCCCAAGAACTCACAGTATCCCTGTCGAAGAAACACTTCTCCAACTTCGCATACAGGCCATGCTCGCGAAGCCTCTGTAAGACTAGTCGTACATGCTTGTCATGAGCCGCCTGGTCCTTGGAGAAAATCAAAATGTCATCGAGGTAGATTACCACAAACTGGTCCAAGAAGTCACGAAAGATGTCGTTCACCATGTGTTGGAACACGGCTGGGGCATTGGTAAGTCCGAAAGGCATCACCGTACTCGAAGTGTCCATACCTTGTACGAAAGGCAGTCTTCCACTCATCGCCTGGACGAATCCGTACAAGATTGTAAGCCCCTCGTAAGTCAATCTTCGTGAACACTTTTGCTCCTTGCAGCCGATCGAGAAGTTCCGGGATCAATGGCAACGGGTACCGGTTCCGAATGGTGACTTGATTCAAACCTTGTAGTCCACAACCAAACGTAAACTCCCATTTTCTTCTTGACAAAGAAGATAGGTGCTCCTGCAGGGGACTTTGAGTGACGAATGAAGCCGGATGCCAAGTTTTCCTCGATGTACTGACGAAGAACCTCCAATTCTGTAGGTGACAGTGCATAAATCGGTCCGAACGGTGGAGTCTTTCCTTCCACAAGATCGATAGGACAGTCGTAGGACCTGTGAACAGGAAGAAACTGCAGCCTTGTGCTTGTCAAAAACGTTCTGAAAGGAGTGATACTTGGATGGCAGGGAAGAAGAGGAGAAGAAGAAGGAACAGGAGAAGGAGATTGAAAAACAGGGGAATCAGATACAGGAAAGGTAGAAGAGGACGTAGGAGTTACTTGGAAGGCAAAAAGATGAAAAGGAGCAGGATCAGTGGCAAGTTCATGCATGGTAGTGGTAAGAACTCGAAGAGGAGAAGGAGGGAGCTGTGATTGAAAAAGAGGAAGGATCTTGGGGGTGGAACAGAAGAAGAGTAATGAAAAGAGGCAGGATTGGGAGAAACATGTGTGGATGTTGACAAGTGTACAGGATTGGAAGAATCCTGTACAGAAGTCCGTGGATACAGGAGTGAGGAGAACTTGTGAGTGTGCTGACGAACCAATAGGAGGTGGATCCTGTCGAGGAGGAGTCTTCAACACTGATACAGGAACAGGCAATCAATCTGTAGCTTGTACTGCCTCAGACACTAAGGATGTATTCTGCACACAGGAAGGTACAGGATTGGTCCTGGTTGCCGGAGAGGAAAACGTGAACGTCCTAGACCTCCAGTTGATCTGAGGATTTGCAACAACGAACCATGGCATGCCCAAAATGATGGGAGTCGACCGAGTCTTGATCAAGTTGAAGAAATTGAACAGTTGAATGCGCCATGAAGGTTTGGTAGCATGGGTAACTGCGCCAGAAGCAATCAACGACCATCGGCCACCTCTACAGGAACTGCACGCTTCAACTTCACCATCGGAATGCCATGTTGAGTTGCAAAAGTGTCATCCATGAAGCATGCATTTGCACCAGTGTCTAACAGGGCAAACTCCTTGAGCTCTGATTATTGAGATGAATGTGTATAGGAAACTTGAGTGATGGAATGGTATGAGCAGCACCAATGGAGCCTGCACCTACGTCAACTTCGTGGCTCCTACGAAGTGAACATTGAAGTTTTCCGACTGAACTTAGCTTCAACTTCACACATCTTGAACTTCCTGGCTTTAATAGGACATTCGCCTTGTGTCCTGCTTCACCACAATACAAACATAGATTCTCACTGCGGCGACGTTGCTTTCTCAGAGCAGAAAGTGAACCACACTTGTATTTTTCAACCTCCATAAGAACTACTCCAGTGTTGCAGGAGTATGTACCACAGCTGCAGATTGGTTTGTAAGAACTGTTGACGAGATTTTTCCTGACGACGCTCGAACAAGTGGTTGTTGTAGCGAACGGCATGTTGCATGATCTCCGCTAATGTTTGGGCATCCGGTAACGTAAGGAGAAGGTCCTTCACGTCATCCCTCAACCCAAAATGGAAGTGTTCAATCAATGCAGTCTCGTCCCATGGAATGTTCATGCAAAGTTGCTGAAATTCGGATGCATAGGCAGAAGCTAGTCGAGATCCTTGTGTGAGCTTTCGTAACTTCATGCATGCGGAACGGTACTTATCGGGATCTCTAAAGCAAGCTTCAAAGGCAACCACGAAACCTTCAAAGTCTTCCATCAATGGGTCGTCACGCTCCAGCAAAGGGGCAACCCAAGCCTGTGGAAATCCAACTAATAGGGATGCCAAAAGGCCAACCTTTTGTGCATCAGTTGAATAGCGGCGTGGTTGCATGCGGATCAAAAGCCTGATCTAATTCAGGAACCCTTGAAAATCGGCATGATTGACATTGAACTTTTTCGGCATGTTAATCTTCGGCTCCGTCGATGAAAAGGAAACCATGAATGCTTGAGAGAGAGCCTGCACAACAGCCTTGGAGGATGCATCAGCAGCTGCATGCGCCATATTGGTGGAACCTTGCAGATTTGTGACCACTTGGCGCAAAGTGGCCAACTCATGAAGCAATATTTAGTGCTCACGTTAAAATTGCTCAAAATCGGCCATGATCTATGAAAGAAAAAAGAAGGAAAATGAAGGAGAAGAATCAAGGAAAAAAAGTAGCTGAAATCGGAAAGTTATGAAAGTAATTATTATCAAACTGTCAAGCCACGATCTAAGAATTAAAAAGTGAGCAGGATTCCGAGAACAAAGAAACTTAACTCAGAAGTAGGACAAGGAGCAGGACAGGGAACAGACATGAATTAGGAACCAGGAACAAGACAAGAGCAAAAGGCAAGACAAGACAAGAACAAGACAAAACAAGATTAATTGTAGAAAGACTGGTGTTGATAATAACTGATTGTATAATAATTAGGTCGGAGCTTTTATACTCACAACTCCAAGCTAATTTGGTCATGAGTCTAATTTGGTCATGAGCTAAAAATAATGACCCTTATCCTCTAGGCATATCTTGTAATATATCCTATAGGCATATCCTGTAGGAATATCTTGTAAGTATATCCTGCAGGCATATCCTATAGGTATATCTTATAAGATACCCATATCATGTATCCTGTATCGGATTGTGACATATATATATGTGTGTGTGTGTGTGTGTGTGTAATTTAACTCATAAATGTTATATATAATATATATATATATATATATATATATATATTTATGTGTGTGTATGCATACCTGAAGGAGCCTTCATAATAAAATAGTATTGCACATGTCTAAAAATGTTCTGACGCTTCTCATAATATTGTACAAGTTTATAAATGTTCCCACATTACTCATTCATCAAATATTTCACAATATTAAGAAACTTCAAAGAGCAAATATACTCTTCCACATTGGAATATTTGATGAACCCAATAAATCTCAAGTCCTAATAAATTTAATATATTATTATTAAAAAAAAATATTTATAAATAATACTTTAAAAAATACATTTTTAATTCGGCAATAAAAAAATTTATATTAACATGTTTACCTTCCTGAAGAAAAAAACTACATTAACATGTGTAAATATACGTATATAAACATGCATTTATTTATGTATATGTAAATAAAGTATAAAAGAACAAATTATGACATAGCTAACAGTAAAACACATTAACCATGAGAAATGCATTTTGTTTACTTAAATATATATAATTAAATACACTAATTATAGAAATAACACTAAACTTATGTATGTATAATAAGATCAAATACATTCATATAATTGATGTTATATATTATCTATATATTGCATGCACTTCAATGTTAAACTTAATGTCACAAACACAAGGACCAATGCAGGACATATGTAAAATTTAACAGGACATGGTTAAACAAAATTATATATAAGAATGTGTATATATCATACGCATAAACACGTCTGTACAAGTTATATATTTTTTCAAAGCTATGCTGACTTGAGCACGCCCATTGTGTTTAGAACTCGACAATGCAACGCTTTAATTAAATGGTATTAGATATACTATATAATAAAATCTAAACCATTTAATTAATGTGTATATTTAATATATATATTGTATTGTATAATATATAATATACACTATAACATTTCCTAATAGTAAAACGTGTTAACTATGAGAAACACACAACTCTATTCTATTTCATAGTAAGCTATAACACACACATCATTTAAAGTTGGCCAAGGTAATGAATTGGAGCTTCATTAATTGTCTGAGAGAAGGTAAATCCCCACGCTTTGCTTGCGACATACCTCACGTATCCATCAAGTTTAAAAGTAAAACTATTATTATATACATATGTACACGCGTGCGTGCACACACAACATACCATCTTTTAAGCATATAGTAGGCAGCGAACAAACAGTTATATAAGTCATTCTCTTTAAACCATCGAAAGATCTAAAACTTCCAATGAAGATTCCGTTCCCCTCCTTAAACTTAAGTTTATGAGTATAAATGCATGAGTTATGTGTATTCATAAATGATACATTCATTATTTATATATGTCATATGTACATATGTATATATATTAATATAAATACTCTCTCTTTCTCTCTATGCCACATTTGTGTAGATACTCATATGAGAGACAGAGAGGGAGAGAAAAGAGAGAAACAAGTATATAATACAGAACCGTACAATACATAATGCTCTTTATGTATTTAAATCGTATATCTAGTGACATTATGCCACAGAAATAATAAATATATATTAGAATATATATATATAACGTACTATAATGATTATGAAAGTAAAGCTCGACATGGTAAATTAAATTTAAACATAATAAATAATTAATAAATTCAAAAATAATAAGTGATAATTAAATGTAACTATATAATAATTTACTCAAACAAATTTGTAGATTTAATTTTAAGATGGTATCATTTGAATAAACTTAAAATAAAATATAAAACATACTAATATGTAACAACTAAAATATTCATCAATTAATTATATATACTAATATTTTTAAATTTTCAGTTATACAGACAAACTAGTATAACAAATTAGAAAAATAAGAAACACAAAATAGTGTGTGCACAAATGAGAGAAAGAGAAAAAGAGAAAGACTTATAAAGAATAATTTTTATTAAAGTAAAAAAAAGCCACTCTTCTCAATTCATCAATCATTCAGAAAAATTAAAAAGAAACTTTCTTTACTTCAACAAAAACCATTCTCCATAAATCTCTCTTTCTCTGTCTTCCTCATTTATGCACACACACACTCTATTTTATATTTTTATTTTCCTAATTTATTATACTAATTTACTTGTATAAGTAAAAATTTAGAAATATTAATATATGTAATTAATCGATGAATATTTTATTTGTTTACATATTAGTATGTTTTATATTTCATTTTAAATTTATTTAAATGATATTATCTTAAAAATTAAATTTACAAATTTATTTAAGTAAATTATTATATAGTTGCATTTAAATTATAACTCATTATTTTTAAATTTATTAATTATTTATTATGTTTAAATTTAATTTACCATGTCGAACTTTACCTTCCATAATCATTATAATACGTTATATATATTTTTAATATATATTTATTATCTCTATGGTATAATACCACTAAATATACAATTTAAATATATAAAGAGCATTATTATTATGCGATTCTACATTATATACTCGTTTTTCTCTTTCTCTCTCTCGTATGAGTATTACACAAATGTAATACACAAAGAAAAAAAGTATCTATGTTGATATATATATATATATGTGCAAATGACATATATAAATAATAAATGTATCATTTATGAATACACATAACTCATGCATTTATATTCACAGACTTAAATTTAAGGAGGGAAACGAAATTTTCATTGAAGTTTCATATCCTTTAATGATTTAAAAAAGGATGGCTTATATAATTGTTTGTTCGCTGCCTGTTATATGTCTTAAAAAATGTATATTATGTGTACGCGTGCACATACATATGTATATAACAATATTTTACTTTTAAAACTTAATGGATACGTGGGGTATGTCGCAAGCAAAATGTGGAGATTTACCTTCTCTTAAACAATTAATGAAGTTCCAATTCATTACCTTGGCCACCTTCAAATGGTGTGTGTGTTAGTTATAGCTTCTGATGAAATAGAATAGAATATGTGTTTCTCATAGTTAACACATGCATATTTATATAACAATAGTTTTACTTTTAAAACATTTCTTACCTCCACATACAATATCTCAGTTGCAGGAACATCCTTGGTCTGTCCAGAGAGAGGGAAGTGATGGAACCGTTGTCATCCAGGTTTGAGTCGACATGGTTCCTCATGCTGAGCGTGTTGATAACTTCAGACAACTTTGAACTTGCTCGGCTCTGTTGATGCTATTGTGGTGATTGTATCCACTTGTTCAGCCGCAGTTACATATATGTCGCATACACACAACAATACACCTGCTTAAATTGTGTTTCTCAAGGAATAAACTTCGATCCATGGATGCTACAAGCTTACCTGAATGATGAGTCAAGTAAGCCGTTGTCATCCAGGTTTCAGTCGTTCAGGTTTGAACGAGTCGTTCGGCATGGTTCCTCATGTTGATAACTTCAATTGTGGTGATTGTATTCATTTGGTCGCAGCTTCAGCCAGTCCAATATGTGCATTCCACTCACCAGTTTTCAGCTATGAGCAGGGTTAGCGTGATTATGGCCTGACGAGGTATCCATGGATCAATGTTCATCGAATTTGCTACAAGCTTACCTGAATGATGCACCACCAGAATACCAATTGTCTCCCACGCAATGGGACAGCAAACGGACCATAGATATGATACAAATCTACAGTGAAACCCTCGGAAAATCTATAACCTAATCATATCGATAAAGAATTCGGACCGTTGGATACTGCACACGTGTATCTTTGTGGTACGTCGGATCAATAACAAAGAAGGTGGGATTTCCGGTTTGACACATATTGAAGAAGCTTGCTTACTGTGTGTTTTATATGTGGATGCCACAGGAGAGAGTTCTCAATTGCTTTGGTCACCTCAAGCTGGAATGACTAGTGCATATTAAACATTCATGTATGATTTAAATTCTTATTTTCTAATGTGCTAGTGTAGAAAAATAACATAAAATCCTAGGTCAAATCCTAGGTCTATAAACTTAATTATAAAGAATAAACTATAAGATAAAAGAAGGAACAAATAATACAATAAGATAAACATTAACAAAACACATTTATCACCTTCTATAGGAGTTAACAGTGCATGGTTATCCTCGTTATAGAGAATAAACTACAAGATAAAGAAGAAACAAACGAGATAATAAGATAAACATTAGTAAATACATATCCATCACCTTGTTTCTACAGGTAAAGTTCATGGTTATATGATGGTTAGCCCTAATCATTATTGATGAACTTGAACAAGGTTTGTACATATCTCTCAAAACATTGTGAATGATCGTATTAGCACAGGAAAAAAGATTACAATTAAAACCTCAGATTGCACAGTTTCAAAATATTAAATCCGCGTGATCAATCAGTGCCCTAATTAGGGCTATAATGATTAACCCTTTTATTTCTAAATGTTTAAGGCATGTTTAGGGTTTTGGTTAGCCTTTTAACTTTTCTCTCTTAAATTTGTTTAATTTTTGTTTTGAATTATAACTAACTTTTATGTTTCTAAACTCTCTTAAATTTAACTCCAAACTCTTTTAAATTTGCTTTATTTTTTTAAGCTACCTGTTTTAAGTTTTGGTTATCTCCATCGTTTAAACAAAGTTAAACATTCATACATATGTATGTAGTAATTGAATGATATATAATATAAATAGAGTATATTTTTTCTAATATATATATTTATATGCACTATGCAAGTCTTTAGTTATAAATATATATATATATATAGTAGCTACGTGCATATGTCATCTAAACAGTCTCTATGTATGTATATATAAAAAAGTAGTGTGTATATAAATAGAGGCATGTACGTGTATAAATAAAAGTGTATTTTAAAATCAAAAAATATAAGTTACATAAATCTTTATACTCACATATTTTAAATTGTATTTAGAATAGTAAAGGAAATTTTTAAAATTCTACAATTATAAAAGTAGAACAAAATTTAAATATATGTTTATCTGTACATTAATCATTAAAAGAAGGATATTGAATTCGAAATAAAAAGATAAGTTATGTCTTTATGCATTATTAATATAAATATTTATACAAATAAGGTGTAAATGAGCATATGATTTTTCACGACATCATACTTTTATGTAAAGAAACTTGGTTTCTTAAAACAAACACTTATAATATAATATAATATTAAGAGTCCAAAATAATTTAATATATAATTTTTTTTCACCAACAAACTGCCACATTACATTAAAGAATTAATAAATAAACACATGTATTATAAAAATTGTATATATATGTGTGTTTATACTTTTTCCTTTTTTCCTTCTTGCATTAATTTTGTGTTCTCTTATTTATGAATAAACATGTAGTGCATTATTTAACAAATTAATTTATATATTATTTATGTGTATGCATGGCACATGATTACATGTAGTGCTTATATATTTAGATATGTTATAATAAGAATAAAACTTAAAATATTTAGAAATATGTTATAGATGTATTGTTGTTTGTACACATAAGTTTATAAAATGTGTGTATGTTAATCAATGGGAAACATGTTCATAATTTTAAAACTTAAAAAAACAAAAGATAATCCATGCCCATCCCACTGCAATGGAAAGATTGAAATATAATTTATATAATCAATTAAAACAATTACAAAAAAGGACACTTGAAAAGGTAAGTGGTGCAACTAAAAACAAAGGTATATGCTTATTTTGTGTGTTTTTGTTTATATTTATATTATACCTTTATATAGACATCATGTGTGCATGTGTTAACAACTCATGTGTGTGTGTGTGTGTGTGTGTGTCATATATATATATATATATATATATATATATATATATATCTTTAATATAAATACAATACTTTATATATACATTATACATATTAATATATGTTAAAAATATTCTTCATAAAAGAGAGAATATATTTATCATGTGTGTTATATCATACATACATGTAGTTGTTGTGTGTACATGCAATATATTGGTAATTACACATTAAATACACTTCTTTATAAATACAACTTCTATGTCTTTACTTATCATGTAAATGGGTATTTATGTGTGTGTTGCTTTGTATATATATATATATGTATATGTAAACATGTATAAACACTATGTGCACATTTATTTGTGTATATATGCATTTTTATATGGTGTATGCAATTTTTTAGTATACGATGTGGATAATAATAAGATAGGCTATTTATATGCACGTTTCTGTATGTTGCATACATATTATGTATATCTTATTAACATATGCAAACTTGTGAGATTTTGTAAACTCAACATGTTTGTGTGTGTGTGCATGTGTTGAAAGAGAGAGGGAGATGCATATATATATATACATATATATGCATGTATCATTAGTGTAGCATTGCTTGCTTTGAACATGTGATATGGGTGATTCTATTAAAAGATATGTATGTATATTGTATACACACTGACATATACATATATATATGGATATTAATTATAACTGTATATACGAATGTTGACGAGTACTTTTTGAAGTATATACTTGTAGAACCTGAAATTAAGTTTGATACTCCAAATCTAAGAATCCAAGTTTAATATGAATCTAAGTTCAAATTAAAGTTTAAATATGAAGAATTTAATTTAAAGAATGTTATTAAAAGATTTTTGAAAAAACATTTTAGTAATCCTATATTTAATAACATGAGTAAGAATTTTAAGAGGTTAGAACTATCATGATCACAATATTATTTTAGATTTTTATTGTTTAATAATAAATTAGTGAAAAATTGAATCTTATTAAAGAAATACGTTTAAAAATCATAATAGAAAATCGATAGGATTTTTATTAAAAAAAATATTTTAAATTTTGTTTTCGAACACTTTAACAATATTTATTTTTAATAAAAAATAAATGTTAAAAGTCAATATTACATGCGATTCCAGGGTTACTGTGATATTTAATATTATTATTTAGTTAGTTTTGTTAATTTATTTCTTTATATATACAAATATGCAATACCCACATAATATATATCGAAATCAAAATTTTTTGTTTCAATAAGTAACTGAAGATACTTTCGTAAATAAATGCAATAATAATCGGAAGAGTTATTAATATTTACAGATTTATTTAATTTTTTAATTAATGATTATTAATTTCATTAACGACATTATAAAGTAAATAAATATGTCTATTGGTACCCTTTTGTTATATATATGCAGTACGTTCATAGCAATATATTTACTTCTACCTAGTAGTGTTATGGTAATGTACATTATAAGCAAAATATATATAAATACACACCAGCAAGCACATTATTAGTTGGGATACTAAGCACATTAATAATGCTCGATATATGATTTTATAATTTCCACTATGAAATGAATTTTACATTTTATAACATTGATAAGCCGGTGACGAACAATTAATTAACTATTATTTCACTAATTATATATATAATATGAAAAGACCTTTAATGCATTTCATTTATATACATGGTCTGATATATAAAAATTTCATAAATATATATTTTCTTTGGTTTTTAATAATTGTTAATTAATAAAGTTTTAATTATAATTCCAGTATATAGCAACTTTTGTTTTGATTTTTTATATATTTTTGAATACTTGCAAGTAGACATGTTCTGTGTGTATAGATAAATATGCATACACACCCCTAAAACACACTGCTGCTGTCGACGATATGTGTATATACACCATTAGATACACAAAAATTAATCTTCTCCTGTGTTAATCTTCACTCTTTCCGAAGACAAAAAGTATAAGCACGCATAGACGCTTAAATCAGTGTGTGTGTGTGATATTTATGATGTTACAGGCAGGTGATAAACAATGCAGGAATTGGCAGAATACGCCTGAGTTGGGCATGCTGTGTCTTTATATGATCTTGGCAACCGTAGCGACGTCATTATTGAAATGGAAGATGTCTCTATAAGCTTGAAGGGCTATCCAGGTGTGTATATACTTCTTACGTGGTAAATATATAAAATAATTATAAAAAAAAACTTTTAGAAATATATTGTTGATGAAATTTTCATCAAAGAGTTTTCCAATTTAATAATAAAATTAATTAACCTATTTAGATATGCATGCATGTATAAACATGCATTAGAATATCACACACGATGCTTGTGTGTGGATATATCATTTTACATGTATTCACATATAATTATCATTTATATTTTTCACCTTTATTTTATGTATGTTCATTATGGATATAATTTAATTTTCTAGCATGTTAAGTGCAAAGAGGTTGCCTTTCACCATGAAAAATGCTACATTTTTTTAAGAGTTAGAATGCTAATTTTGGTGTCATTTGTCGTTCTGTTTATTCTCGCACAAATTCATTATTTCTATATATTAATGTGTACATACTGTGTGTAGTACACACATATAAATATAGAGATATGCTATGTCTATTTAATATGTATGTAGGCAAAAATATATATATATATATATATATAGAGAGAGAGAGAGAGAGAGAGAGAGAGAGAGATTGATTTAAGGTTATATATAAATTGAACCCATGCCCTCACCTCACCCTTGGTACCTCAGGCACTCACCACGAAGCTAGAGTAAATATATAATATTATATATTATAAAGAAAAGGAAAAGAAAAACAATATGTTCTCTCTCACAACACAAACATGTTAGCAAGAGAGGAAAATACCAGACTACGTTTAAATTAAATAGACGTTAATATCTATATTCTTATGTTTGTAAAACACAAAAGTTTCAGACTTTGCATTCTAATCAGTGATTAAATCTGTAGTCAAAAAATGCAATGGAAATGTTTAATTACTAATTTAATTACTAATTTATTAATTATTAATTTAGTTTAATTACTAATCCGTAGCATTTTTTACTACGCCATATATCACTGATTCTAATGTTTATTTTTAACTTTTTTTTTTTTTTTTCTTTTTTTTCGTATCAGCTCATACATTTTCTAATTTTTTATAACTACTAAACATTTTCTTACCAAGTCTTTAAAAGGAACCATTAATGCAGTTGAATTTTGCCTGTGTAAAGAATATAATTTATCATTCTTAATAACATTTTAGTCTCTCGTGTGTGTGTGGGTGGGTATGTGTGTATGAGTGAATGAAGCTAGGACTCGTATACATACGTTAAATACTGGTATGTATGTGTATACACATACACGCTTCCCCAGTACCGTTTGCAATTGATACTAGATGATATAAATACTAATAATAAAATATATGGTAGATTTATTATACTAGATGATATAGTGCGTTTAATGTCGTGAGCCAAAGAATCCCAATTGCAATACATTAACTTCAGCTGCTATGTGTATCTAGTTTTCTCATACCTAGCCCAACATTCCTTATACGCAATATATGCATTAATTTATATTATACTATATTAGTAATATGTACACATAAACACACACACGCACACCACGCACACACACACACACATGTGCACGTGCACGTAGGTTGTACAGTGACTACATATGGGTTAACGACTACGATGGGATGCCTGCTTAGCTCCTGTTTCCAGCAATGCTTCAAGCTGTTCCAAATTTGCTGGTTTTGAACTTTGGTTCCATGCATTAGAATGACTTCTGCCATCTACAGCACAGGTGTGTCTGGGTTATTAGCAATTTATTTAGGCATGTTATTAAAGTTTAGAAGATCTCTCTCTCTCTCTCGTGTAAATATGCGTTAGATCTTTGTGCATTCCATGTCACTTGGAGATCGTGCAAGCCTCGAAAATCAAGTGCCTCCTCTCTCCACACACACACACACACACACAGGCTTTGGTGTCTCTTTTAATACTACCTGAAAGACGGTTTTAATATGTTCATTGAAAGTATAAAAACAAACAGGTTTGAAACTTTTAACGTGGAGGTAAATACGTTGTTTACCTCCGCACATATAAATAACGTCTGCGTATGTACAACGAAATAAACAAGAAGAAATACCGACACTAGCATTTTAATGGTACTTGAATTATTAAAAATATCTGATTACTGTGTGTATGTGTGTGGAAGACTCAAAAGCAAAGTGTTCTGTAGAGAGAGAGAGAGACAGTTACCTTCATATTTCAGTAGATTACCTTCATATTTCATTAAGAATAGAGTTACCTTCATATTTCGTTGAGAGATAGTTCATACATCAAGTTTAAAATTTTAATTATATACTAGGGTACATGGTGTGCTTAATTATTTAATAAAAATTAACTATTTAATGAATTTTTAATTTAATTATTATCTTTAACTTAATGAGTTTATCTTAAGTTGGTAGTCTAGTTGTTACTCTTAAGTTGGTGAGTTTATTCTTGAGTTTTAAGTTTACTTATGCCTAGACTTAACTATTTAATGACTTTTAATATGGTGAATGTAAACATTTAACTTAGTTGTTATTCTTAACTTAATAATTTAACTCTCACTTTATCTTTTCAAACATTTAAAGAGTTTTATAACTTAAGTTAATTAATTAACTCTTTTTTAAAGTTACATTGTATATTATAATTTCTCTCTTTTAACTCTTTTAAATTATTATATATATGTGATAATTTAATTTTTTTCTCTTTCAAATTAATGTATGTATGTGATAACTTAACTCTTTCTATTTCTTTAATATATTTAAATAGTCTTACAACTTAAATTAATTTTTTTTAATAATTTTTGTTTAAATTACTATGTATATTGATAACTTCATTTTCTCTCTCTCAACTTATTATGCATATGTAAACTAATAAGAATTTCTTTTTTGATATAATAGTACTTTAATGAATCCTTAATTCTTAACCTAGTGAATTTATTCTTTATTACCCATGCAAATTTATTTACTTAATGATATTTGTTTAATAACATAGCATTAAATAACCTTTTATTATTTTAAATCCAACTTTTGATGGTTCTTATTAAAACAATTAACATAAATTTAATGGAAAAGCTTCTTTTATTACTATTAACTTTGTGAAATATTTTATACTTTAATAAAGAAACTCATAACATAAGTTATATATTAACATTGAACATAACAAATATAATTTTAATTTATATTTGATAAACCTACCAATATAAAAACAATAACTCCATACATTGTTAAATGCACCACAAGGATGAATATTCTGGCAACACCTTGTAAAAATTTAAAAAATGCATAGCTTGATTATATACGGAAACAAAAAATAAAAAAAAAGTTAGAAATATTTTATTGAATAGAATGTATGCATTACAACGTACTTACCGGCAAACGGCCGAACTAAATGAATTAAACGGACACGAACGTGTTCAAACGTGGAGACTTTTAATACCAACGGAGATAACAGTTTGTCTAATTAAAACGTAAAAAAACCCTAAAGAAACCCTAAATATATGTAAAAGAAACCACTGGACTTCATGCCACGTCAATTTTAAACATGTCAATAATGGGATTCGAAATTAAAATCTAGGGTTCTACCATGTGTTTCGGCAGATGCCACACAGGAGCGCCTGTGTGTTTCCAGGGGATGGTTTCGACTTGGGCAGCTTGCATTCGTATGTGGCAGCCACTGTATGTAGTCCATGACTCACAATCGGTGGCCAGGTAGCAGAAGCCGATCTCCGGAAAGGAGTCTTGAAAATGTTCACATACTGGGCATTTGCAGTGCAAACAGCAGGACCATCTTTTTGTGGTGGTTCACAGTGATGATAATCACTGAAGAACTTGTTTGCATCTCATTGAGCACATTCAAGGGCACCTGACCGCAGCAAACCTCAAGGACCCTCCCTACATGCGCAATCAATCTCTTTAGTGAATTAGATTTCAACTCATTGCAGAACTTGTAGGTCCAGGGGCCTTGTCCATGGCCTTGTTCATAAGCTATAGAATTCTCACAAGGAATTTCGTAAGCTACATTGCATATAGTGAATTGATCTCACAAGGAGTCATTGCACCAGCAATTGCCTCCGCCTGCGGAAAGAAACATAAAAAATTAAAAGATTCTTGTTTAATTTGGAAACTAACTTGGCAACCCAATGCAAACAGTAGTTTGCGAACAAAGTTTTTATAAATCAAACACGTTTTTACAAAGTTTAAAACTTTCACAACAACACCATCGACGATATAATGATGTGTGTTTTATATTAATATATATATATCTTCCTTCAATTAAAGTTCATATTAAAATTAAAATAATATTTAATATTGTATAAAACGGAGAATTTGTGTAGGTACGAAAGAATTAACTGTATGAGTGAATTAACATAGCAACACATAAGAATGCTACTAGAATTATTAAGAATAAAATATTATATAAAGGTCAAATTTTCTTTTTATACTAAATTTTTTCTTATTAAGTTTTGCTTAAGGTTTAAAATAAATATTTTAATGCTTAGATCCTTATATAATAAGTTCATGAACGAACGCCCCTCTATTTTAAAACTCACATCTTATCCAACGGTCAAATTTTAAATTAACAGTCACCTTAAATTTTAAATCCAATTTAATAATCACTTAAATCTTAAATCAAATAGCCACTTATATTCTAAACTCACATTGGATAGTTAAGTAAATAATAAGTATTTAATTAAAAAGGTTATTAAGTAAATAAAAGATTTAAAAAAAAATGTTATTTAGTTCAAAAAGCTATTCAACAAAGGCTATTTTACATACAATTATTAAAACACTTAAAAACCGATTTATGATGTTTTATATAGATTCTTAATTTAAATAAAATGAATAATATCTATAATGAACTACTTATGTATGCAATTGAATTCTGTCTTTCTTATCATTCTTAATTATTCTAATTTTACTTTCATGTTGTGTGGTGCATGTGCGTACAATTATATATATATATATATATATATTCTTATATGTTAATATATACACGTGTATACAGTATCTTTAATGTCGTCAGCCAGTGAATCCCCAATCTCAATGCATTTAGAGCTTTGGTTTCGTTTTCTCATGCATTTAACTTCTCCACCTAGTTGCTCATACCCAGTACTACTATTATCATATGTAATACTTTGTATATCATTAATTTACATTATATTAACTTATCTATTAGTAACACACACCACAACACACACCCCTAAGTTCGTTACAAAATTTGAGCATTATCTTTACCCGTCAGATACATACATAAGAAAGCCACCTCTGTAATCAGAATTAAGTATTTTTAAAATATAATATAATGATTATAATATACATAAACTCTAAGGAATATTCTCAGGGATATCGTATGAAAACAAGGAGGTTTATATATTATAATTTAGAGTAAATATATTTATTATAAGAATATTCAATTTAAGTAATATTTGACAGGTTATAGATTCCGTATGTCTAATATATTTATTAAGCATAAATATGTTTAATTTAAATGTAATTTATATAATTATAGGAAAGAAGAAATCCATTCCAATATACGACGGAGAGAATTTGAATTAAAAGGAATGTTATAAAACCTTCGATCGAAAAAACTATTCACTTCTAACATTAAAAATCATTATTTTTAAAATATATAAAGGAACATAATATATATAAACCTTCTTTATGTTTACTTCTAGAGTGTCTGGTGTGTGTGTGCACGCGTACGAAAAATATGTACTGCTTTATAACATAATGTATATATTATATAACATACATACAACTCAAGTTTACGTCGCAAATTTTAGAACAATGAGAGAGAGAGAGCACATGAAAGTACGAAGAAAGAATATTGAATTCAATTTATTAAGCTCATACATTAAGTTTGAAATTTTTTTAAATTAATATGTAATCCTTAAAATATTCATTTAAACCTTTATTTGTTTTAAACAATCCCCCCAGTGTATAAATTACAAGTATTTCTAGAAATGAAATATTATTATTAAAATTGTATTTTACTGAGGTTTTAAAACATTCCTTTTACTTTAAATATTCTTTCCGTTATGTTTTATATAATCTCAACATGAAACTGATTAAAAATCATTATTTCCATGAAAGGTGTAAAACAGAACATATTGAATTCAATATATATAAACCTTCTTTGTGTTTAAGAGTCCAGCGTGCGTGGTGCTTGCGTGTGTGTATAAAATGTTCAAATATTAAAAGTATGATCAACTGGTTTTAATATAATGTATATATTATTTCGTTTTAGAAGTAAGGCGTTTTATACGCTCCTGCGTGCATTTTTATTTAATTTAATTTAATTTATTGAAATCCGGATACAGACCTTTCAAAATTGAAATCTTATATTTAAACATTAAAGTTATATTTTATTTAACTAATATAATAATAATAATAATTGTTTAATACTTTATTTTACATGTTAAGAAGTGAAGAGATAAATGATGCATCGTTAAGGGTAAACCTCATTGTAGTAGGCATATACATATATACATATATATAAATATAGAACAATAACATTATGTCTAAATAATATTAGTATGATTTACATATTATGGTGTTACGAAAACATCATTAAGTGTTCGAGATGCATCAGGAAAAGTTCAAAAGGTCTTAAGTAGTAAATAAAATTACATTTATATAAAAAGATATTCATCTACACTTAGTAATTGTTATTAAACTTTTATTGTTAAATAATTCAAAGATGAAACCACTGGGAACATTTTAACCAATAGCATTAACATTTTAAAATTCCATATGTTCCATATAGACCTTTCATATGTTTTATGTGACATGTACATGCTGAGGACGACAAACAAGATTTCTCTCTCTCTCTCGCACACAGACACAGACACACACACACACACACACACACACAGAGAAGTAATAATAACACCCAAGGCAGAATCGGGATTAAGTTCATGCACACAGCTGCAAGCTCGGACAGGACGTCAGCATTCTCTGCTAGATGGATGAGTTTGCGATCAAACAACACGTCACCTGTGGCATACTGGACGCAGTGAGGGCAGCCTACAACCTGTTGAACTGCACAACATGTATACATCAATATACATCAATACGTAACTATATAATATATACACATGTATGAACATACATTATAACTTGAGTTTTAATATAATATATACAGTGGTCAAATTCTAAACCTCTGTGTCTGTGCGTGTGCGTGCGTGCGTGCGTGCGTGCCCGCACAGTGCAGGGATAAGACCTATCATCGTGGCCAAGAAGAACGTGTCAAACGGAATATCTACAATTGGAGAAGCAACGTTGATAAACGTGTGTTATTCTCGAGAAAAGTTGTGTTCCTCTTGGAAACCTGCACAAATAACATGTACATATACGTGTATGTAATATGGTATACATATGCACACACACGTACACGCAGACGCACCTCTTCTCTGAAGAAAACAAGCTTGCCACGCCAAATCCAGTTAATAAGAGGCCTTCCAATGAGCTTCTTTTAGTTGCAGAGTTAATTAAAAACTAACAGTTTTTTGAACTATTTCGTATTTTCTTTGAGTTTTAGGTTTCCTTCCAGTTTTAATAATGTTTTAAAATAAACATATCTTATTTAACAAGATTAAAAGTTCACATTTCATAAATAAAGACGAAATATAAGGAAGTTTAAAAAGATGTTAGGGCATGAACTTGTCTAGGTCTACTAGGACAGGATCCTAAAGTCTACTGGGTTATCCTCGGGTTATCCTCTTGGGTTCAAGGATGGTCATTCTAAGGGACTTAGGTAGGACTCTAAGTCTTTTGCCTAATTGGGCCCCAGAGTTAGACTCTTAGGGTTATCTTGGAAGACTTAGCGTTGCTCACACATGATGATGATGTCAAATGGCCACTTGGCAGCCACGTGTTGCCACGTGTTGGCCCTTTGGGTTAAAACTGTGACACAACCGATATGAGGCTCTAGACGAACCTAACAGAATATCTATCTTATGGTCCACAGTTTGACGTGGAGGTAACTTGGGTGGCAAGTCTTCTGGCAACACCTTTCTTTAGGATATAACTGGTTCTCTCTCAACCTCTGAAACACTTTTTTCAAGTGTTCCACATATTCCTCAATTGTTGAACTGAAAACCAGAATGTCATCAATATACACCACTACAAACTTGTCTAAATAGTCTCTAAACACATCATCCATCATTGTGCAAAAAGTTATTGGAGCATTGCACAACCTAAATGGCAAGACTAAAAACTCAAATGATTCATAATGCGTTTGAAAAATAGTCTTCTCAATGTTATTCTCTACTACCTGAATCTGATGGTACTCAGATCTCAAGTTTATTCTTGAAAAATACTTTGTTTTCGATAGCTTATCAAATAAGTCGTCCACTCATGGAAGAGGATACTTATTTTTTATAGTTATCGTGTTCAGTGCTCGATAGTCTACACACATTTGCATCATACCATCCTTTTTAATTACAAACAGGATCGATGCACCATACGGCAATCGACTAGGTTGAATGTGTCCTCGACCAATTAGTTATTTCAGTTGTCTCTTCAATTCTATTAACTCTTGAAGATTCAACCTGTCATAGTTTTTACTATGACTCGACCCTTTACTTTGGATGTTGACTGTTGTTACCTATTGTATTGTGTTGATAAGTCCTAGGTGTAGAAGAAACAGGTCCACTTAGTGCACTTGGATATTAGTGATGGTCTGGCTGGGTGTCATTAGGTATTTGTAAGAAACTCTAGGCGAAGCTAGCACTTCCATTTAGAAAATTCTTACCTTAGTTTTTCGTGTCCCAGTTAGGTTTTTGGGGGTTCGGTGAGTTCGGCAAGTTGGATATGGGTAGAAACACCCCTAGGGTTGACCTAACCCTAGGGTTGCCCTAACCCCACGCCCTAAACCCCTCAGGTTAAGGTTTAGGGGTTAATGAGTCATTAATTAACTCACCAAGTATATTTCCTTTGGGAATGAGATTCCGTACCAGCCCACTTATGTAAACAGGAAAACAGGGGGGGGGCTCTATCACATAAATAAGGTAGTATATAGGAGTGAGGGTTCCTGGGTTCATGACTGAGCTCGTTACTCTTCTCCCGGTGCAAGCTCTAGCTTGTGTCGTCAAGGCACAACCCTCTATTGTGCCGCCCTAATTTCCAGATGATAGGGTACGTCCCACCTTCGGGGTAGCTTACCCTTAATGTTGGTGAATCCGTGTTTGGGAGGTCTTGTTGGAATGCATGTTATAAGAGGTAGAGGTTGAGGCTTGTCTCCAGCCTCCTCCTTCACGTCAAGTTAAGTGTAGCACTCATGGCCAAGAAGGCACATTCGTGTCCTTGTCCCAACCGTGGGCGTGGGTCTTGTTTGACGGGTTCATATTACCCAATTCCTGAGGGTTCACTAAGGGGTTCTAAAGTTGGCATTTAGGAGCCACATTTGTGGCACTTGGTGCAACTCTTGAATCTAAGGGCTATGGCATGATAGCCCACATCGGGGAAGGCAGTGTCACATAGAGATGTGACACTGGGCTAAACGTCACACGATACAACGCTCGAGGCACGCCCTTTGGGGTTATGTCATGGGCTTGTCGCCAAGGGGTTGGATACTCTGACAAACAGCATGCTTGTGCTCACACTCGGGTTCTAAGCCTTGGGCATTTGCTCAAGGGAGGTTAGGTCTCGTAACTAGGTGTGCTTAGGCACACTTGGCTAGGGGAGTGTTCTCCTTGGAATCCAGGGGTTGAACAACCTAAGCTTGTTAGCAGGAGCCTTTTCGTGAAGCACTCGCAAGGTCATGTACTTAGGGTTTTCCAAACCTAGCCTTAGGGAGTTTGCTTAGTAGAACACTCGTGTCCGCTATGGCACACACTGTGTCCTCACTAAGTACTAGCCCTAGGTCTAGGGTATGACTTGGCCACCCAAACCCTTAGGGGTTAGTCGTGGTTAGGGTACCCTTGTCGCCCTAAAGGGGTTGTACTCCCGGATGAGGGTGATTCCTCAAGGGGTAAGTGACGATGCCTTAGCTCTGTCACGGGGGTATGTGTGAGACACATCTCCTTTGTGGGGTTAGGGCATGAGCTTGTCTAGGTCTACTAGGATAGGATCCTAAAGTCTACTCGGGTTATCCTTTGGGTTCCAGGGATGGTCATTCTAAGGGACTTAGGGTAGGACTCTAAGTCTTTTGCCTATTGGGCCCCATAGTTAGACTCTTAGGTTATCTTGGAAGACTTAGCGTTGCTCACACAGGGTGATGACGCCGAATGGCCACTTGGCAGCCACGTGTTGGCCCTTTGGGTTAAAACTGTGACACAATTGATATGGGGCTCTAGACAAACCTAACAGAATATCTATCCTATGGTCCACAGTTTGACGTGGAGGTAACTTGGGTGGCAAGTCTTCTGGAACACATGTTCAACACAGATTCTTGACCATCTCTTATCTTGATTTCATCAGTATCCAAAACCATTGTAAAAGATACACGTTCTCGATGTCTAACCATCTTACACAACTGAGTTAAGTTAAGAACATAAGATTCCAATCCTTATCAGTTAGCGTTCCATCTTGAGTGTCATTTTTTTAATGTCCTCTTTGTTTGTTACAAGCATGATTCGATTTATCTGGAACCCCTCATTTCAATTACATCTTTATGAAATCATTCCATACCCAACACAAAGTCAAACCCCGTCATATTCAAGACAACTAAGTCTAGCTTAGCCTTCCAACTTTTGATTTGGATAGGAACTGCCTTGCTATATTATTAGTATTTTGAGAACCTTTGCTAAAATTGATTTTTATTTCACACATCTTTATTACATCCAAATTCAATCAACGAGTTAGATTAGTCAATATGAAGTTGTAAGTTGCTCCAATATTGATCATCATTTAGACTCGGTCCCCTCGTATCCTTCCTGTCAAATATAGCAAAGGGTCAATTTTGTCTTGAATAACGAATAAGGCAGGTTGTGTCTGGCACAACATTACCTCTTCTGACTCATCTTTTGGATCTTCAAGTGTTTCTGGTTCAACAACTTTCTCTTTTACCATCGCCTTGAAATGACCTGATTGTTGTGAAGGTGCCTGACATTCTTTAGCAAAATGACCAGGCTGGTTACAATTATGACATTTCAGAACCTCGCATGTGGATTGTGAAGGGGCAGACTTTGGAGCTGAGCCCTTGGCCTGCTGAGGTGGTGGTAACGCTAATGATTTCCAAAATCTGATGGGTTTTGGAACTGCCGACATAGGGACTTACACTTCGAATTGATGGTGATTGATTTGGTAGTTTATCAAACCTTCTGAACCTAGACTTTGGAGGAAAACTCCTCGGTTTAGGTTTTGCTTCCTCCCCCTTATTGTACAAGTCCTCTAATTACATGCCATAAACAACCTTTTGAGTTGCCTCTTGACATTCTTGATAGCTTGTTAGCTTGTACCTTAGGATCTCCTTTCACGTCTTCTCATTCAAGCTGGCCATGAAGCAACTTCAAATTTCATCATTGCTCATTCGGACCAAACGCCATACACTTTCAAACCGATAAACATGGTCCACCAAGTTTCCCTAAACTCCTTGTTTACAAGTTACTAAATTAGCACACAATCGCAACCCAAGGTCATCCAACATATATTGCTTTTTAATTTCCTTTTTCATGTGTGTCCAGCTTGTTTCGATATTCACGTTCATCTTAACTATTCACCACCAAGTCTTAGCTTCTTCTTTGAGAAACTGTTTGGCACATGCAACCTTTTTTGTCTTTCTCACAGAAGCAGCCTCGAAATAGCTTTCCATATCGTACAACCAGTCATCCAAAACTTTGTAATCCTTTGAACCCATAAAATTCGAAGGCTTGACCAATATGAACTTATTGGGACCTTCACTATCTACTTCCATAGAAGAATCTGATTCAGAGGAACCTGACTCTGAGTCATGCTTCTTCTTCTTTTTTGTGTGTTTGGTGGAACATCTAGTAATGTGGTAACCGCTGGAATACAATCAACAACATTACCAATTCGATCGGTCAACCCTAAAATATCCCCTCAAAGTTTGTTTAGGGCATCCATCATTATTTCCTGCCCTGCTGCCTAACTCTAGGGGGTCGACCTGGATTGGCTTCATCCATCTCCTCATTTTGAGCCTTTTCGATAGCCCTCTTTGCCTCAAGCTCTAGTTGCTTTCTTTTGTTCATTGTATTGAACCCTAATTTCAACACTAAGAGAATATGCTTAAATATTCCCAACATGAAGTTGAAAACACCCTGCACAAGTTGTACACTCAAACACATCAGCTTGAACCAGTATAAGACTTTCAGACATACCTAAATCTCACGCCGACTCACTGAGCAAGTATTCTCGAGAATTGATAACTTACATGATCAAACTCTCTGCGCAAAATACAGACATGTTAATCGAAAGTGATATAGTAGATCAAGAATTTAGAGTGATCTAAACATTGAAACACCTTATGACTTAAGGTAGTCCTACTAACTATAGAGAACTTGCTCTAATACTAATTGTTAGAGCTTTTATTTGGTGCCACGAAGGCGGCTTGCAAGATGCCGACCATGGAATCCCCTCTCTGAAAACCCATGAATCTGGTAAAGTAACCCATGTTAGGAACCCAACCCTTAGGAACTTAAACCCCTAGCTAACCTTGTGAATCAGGATATGCAGACCAGATGAGCTACATGTATCGTTCCTAGTTTAGCGTGGTTGAGGCGGTTGGAGTAAGGCTTCAACCACTAGTTCGGTAGAATGTGAACTCGAGCAATGCCTTTGAGCTTGTGAGTAGGTTTTCGGACCAAGGAATTTCCTTAGAAGTGATACCCAATCACAAAGATGAGATCTTGCCAACAATAAGGATAGTCTAACCCAAAGGTGGGACGTATCCCTGTCGTGTGGAAGTTAGGGTGGCACAACAAGGGTTGCACCTTGATGACACAAGCTTAGTTTGCATTGGTAGGAGGTTAACGAGCTTCTCTTTTGAACCCAAGAAGCCTCACTACATACACTCTACCTGAATTATGTGACGAAGCCCCCCCCCCCTGTTTTCCTAAATGGGGCTGGCACGGAAATGCCAGCCCTTAATGAAAATGCATTACCTAACCAAACCCTAAACCTAACCCCTAGGGGGGGGGTATTAGGGTGTGGGGTTAGGGAAACCCTAGGGGTGTCCCTAACCCTTTTTTGACAAGCTATATTTAACAGAAAACCTATCTTGTAACGTTAAATCAGGGGAGAGTTTCTAAAGGTAAGTACTACCTTTGCCTAGAGTTTCTGAGGTACCTAGTGACAGTTAGTCGGACTACCCTTAAACACCTAAGTGCACTAAGCATGGCTGTTTCTCCACACATCTTGGTAGGTAACAATAGTCAAACCCCAAAGTAAAGGGTTAAGTCATAGTAAAAACTATGACAAGAACACCCCTAGGTTGACATACCCACCCTAAAACCCCCATCCCCTCGGGTAGGGTTTAGGGGTAAGAATTATGTTTCATTGATAACTCATCTCATTTAGCTAAGGGACATGCATTCTGTGCCAACCCACTTATACATGTAGGAAAGGGGGGGGGGGCTCCGTCACATAAATAAGGTAGAGTATGTAAGAGTGAGGGTTCCTGGGTTCATGACTGAGTTTACTCTTTCGGTGCAAGTTCTAGCTTGTGTCGTTAAGGCACAACCCTTTGTTGTGCCCATCAACTTCCAGATAGTAGGGGTACGTCACCTTTCAGGTAGCCTACCTTAACGTTGGTGAATCCATGTTTAGGAGGTCTTGTGGTTTGCACGTTCCAAGGGGCAGAGGTTAAAGCTTGTCTCCAACCTCCTCTTCCACATCAAGCTATGTGTAGCACTCACGACCAAGCAAGGCACATTCATGTCCTTGTCCAACTGTGGGCGTGGGATCTTGTTTGATAGGTTCATGTTACCCAATTCTTGAAGGTTCACTAAGGGGTTCTAGAGTTGCATTTAGGAGCCACATTTGTGGCACTTGATGCAACTCTTGAACCTAAGGGGCTATAGCATGATAGCCCACATCATGAAGGTAGTGTCACATGAAGATGTGACATTGGGCTAGATGTCACATGATACAATGCCCAAGGCATGCCTTTTGGGGTTGTGTATGGGTTTGTCACCAAGGGGTTGGATACTCTAGCAAACATGCATGCTTGTGCTTGCACTAGGATGTTAAGCTTTGGGCATTAGCTCAAGGGAGTTTAGGTCTTGTAACTAGGTGTGCTTTGGCACACTTAGGTAGAGGAGAGTTCTCTTTAGAATCCAGGGGTTGAACAACCTAGGCTTGTTAGCAAGAGGTCCTTTTGTGAGACACTTAAAAGGTCATGTACTTAGGGTTATCCAAACCTAGCCTTAGGGAGTTTACTTAGCATAACACTCATGGCCGCCTATGGCACACACTTGTGTCCTCATTAAGTACTAGCCCTAGGTCTAGGGTATGACTTAGCTACTCAAACCCTTAGGGGTTAGTCGTGGTTCAGGGTACCCCTTGTCGCCTTAAAGGGGTTGTACTCCCGAATGAGGGTGATTCCTCAAGGGGTAAGTGAAGATGCCTTAGCTCTGTCATGGGGGTATGTGTGAGACACATCTCTTATGTGGGGTTAGGGCATGAGTCTGTCTAGGTTAATTAGGGCAGGATCATAAAGTCTACTTAGGTTATCCTCTAGGGTTCGGGAGATGGTTATTCTAGGGACTTAGGGTAGGACTCTAGATCTTTTGCCTAATTGGGCATTTGAGTCAAACTCTTGGGGTCATCTTAGCAGACTTAGCGTTGCTCACATATGGTGATAACGCCGAATGGTCATTTGGCAACCACGTGTTGCCACGTGTTCGCCCTTTAGGTTAAAACTTTGACAGCCTTAATTAATGCTATAAGTGACTATGCACCCATATCTTTCTCGTCATAAGGTCATCCATGCTAGAGAAAAATTGCATGTTTTTCAAGAATAAAACGTTCCCTTTCTTGAATACATTAGCAACCCTACTCATAGAATCACAAAAGTAGAAAAGATAGAATTTTTGTGTGATTAAAGGAATAATGGTAGGCAAGTTTATTAGTTCTTCCTTAAACTTCATAAATTACAAATTTTATCACCAATAATCTCCACATGAACAATTACCATTTTCCATAACATGAAACAGATTCTCATTTCTTATCATTATAACTCTTCTAGAGAGCTTGGAAATCATCTTGATCAACCAATGACAATCCTTACACATCCTTATATTTTTAACAACTTTAATAACTTCTCCATGAGGTGTATTTAAGATGCCATAAACAACGGCATGCCTCTCGCTATGCCCACATAATACCTCTTTTTCCTTATCATTTAATATAGAATGACTCATACCATATGATTTAGCAACATATTCATGTTCTTTTATACTTTTAAGAAAATATTTCAATTTATCTTCAATATATGTAGGATTTTCCTCCCCAACCACAAATTTAACTATCCTTCCCAACCCATCCATAACATAAGCTTGCCCAAGTAATTTCCAAGCATCAGACTTCATTCTTGTTTCCAACACCCTTTCTTGCTCCTCCCACATCCCCTTACTACCATATATTTCAGCCATGAGTATATAAGCAGATGCCTTCTTTTGATCCAAATTCATTAAGGACTTAAAAGCCATCTTCCCTATCTCAACATTCTCCCATTTGCGACAAGCACCTAAGAGTGTCATCCAAGTTACTACATTGGGATCACAAGGCATTTTTTGTAATAAAGCAACAGCCTCATCAAGTTTATTTGTGCGACCCAAAAGATCAATCATGCATGTGTAATGCATCACAGTAGGGGTGAGTCCATACTGTGTAGGCATTACCTCAAGATACTCCCATGCCTTTTTATCATACCTGCATGGCTACAACATCCAAGCATGCACAAAAATGTAACAGCATTTGGTCGAAAATCTTGATCTTGCATTGCCTTAAAAAGGCTGAAGACAGAACCAATGTTTCCAAACCTACCATAACCTGTTAAGAGCGCATTCCATGTTGATACATCCCTTGCTCGTGGATGCAAATTAAATACCTCACGAGCTTCTTCCATGCTTCCACATTTTGCATAGAAGTCTACCAAAGATGTTACTACATGAGCATCAAATTCTTTTATTTCTGAATGGAACCTTCGTCCAATAGCCAAGGCCCCATTCAAACCACAGGCCTTGAGAGCAGCAACATATGTCATGCAATTGGGTGCACATCTGCACTCCTCTTTCATTATGGAAAAGCAGTCCAGGGCAACAAGACCCTGTCCATCATCCGCATACCCCAGGATCAGAGCATTCCAGGACACCACGTCCAGCTCCTGGATACTGTCAAACACACTCCTAGCGTCTACCATGCTGCCGCACTTGGCATACATGTCTATAAGCGTGTTCTGCACGAACTGATTCATATGGCAACCAATCTCCATATGTATCTCTCTACCTCGTTCTAGACACATTTTCTTTCCAGTTTCATCTCCATCTGCTGCCAGTGACGTGCAGGCCTTGAGGGCAGCAAGATATGTCACAGAATCAGGTGCACATCTTCTCTCATCCTTCATCCTCGAAAACAAGTCCAGAGCAGCAAGACCTTGTGCACTCTCCGCATATCCCAGGATCACAGCATTCCAGGACACCACACACGGCTCCTTGATACTGTCAAACACGCTCCTAGCGTCGACCATGCTACCACACTTGGCATACATGTCTATAAGCGTGTTCTGCACGAACTGATTCATATGGCAACCAATCTCCAGATGTATCTCTCTACCTCGTTCCAGACACCTTCTCTTTCCAATTTCATCTCCATCTGCTGCCAGTGACGTGCATGCCTTGAGGGCAGCAACATATGTCACGGAATCAGATGCACATCTTCTCTCATCCTTCATCCTCGAAAACAAGTCCAAGGCAGCAAGACCTTGTGCACTATCTGCATATCCCAGGATCACAGCATTCCAGGACACCACGTCCGGCTCCTGGATACTGTCAAACACGCTCCTAGCGTCTACCATGCTGCCACACTTGGCATACATGTCTATAAGCGTGTTCTGCACGAACTGATTCATATGGCAACCAATCTCCAAATGTATCTCTCTACCTCGTTCCAGACACCTTTTCTTTCCAGTTTCATCTCCATCTGCTGCCAGTGACGTGCAGGCCTTGAGGGCAGCAACATATGTCACGGAATCAGGTGCACATCTCCTCTCGTCCTTCATCCTCGAAAACAAGTCCAATGCAACAAGACCTTGTGCACTGTTCGCATATCCCAGGATCACAGCAGTCCAGGACACCACGCCCGGCTCCTGGATACTGTCAAACACTGTCCGAGCGTCTACCGTGCTGCCGCACTTGGTGTACATGTTGATGAGTGTTGCTGCAACATACATGTTCGACTCGTTCCCAGTTTCCACTACCTTTGCATGGGCTCGTTTCCCCTTCTGCAGGTCCTTTTTCCTGGTACAGGACCTTAAGTGATAAAAGAGATCATGGACGTGAATATTTCTGACTACTGACTGTTGCCGCTTCATTTTCCCCCTCCTTGTCAAGGCATCAACTGCTTGGAAGTTGTTGACCATCCATTCCAAGTAGCCATTATCAACCTGATTGACGTGCTTGCCTCTGTGCTTTCCAAAATCAAACACATCTCGCCGCATGGAGTACACTCGAAACGACCCATCAGTTCTCCAGGTACTGCCAATTCCCTCACATCGCACCTGTGGCCATGCAAAGTACCAATTATCGCGACTACTCCAGGTGCTCATACTATATTACTAGAGAGGATGCAAAAACTCTTCTCTCAGCCGTAGCGCAAGGGTAAGGCCGTCTACAGAACTAAGGGCAGGAGAGTCGTCTACGTCGACTTCTCAGGCTCCAACCCACAAGTTCTCGTGGCTGACCACATGGACATCTTTGATGTCGACTGGGATACCTGGCTTATCATCGATGGTGCTGCAAGCTATGTGGAGAGTCCAGGACCAATTCTTCAGTGCGTGTCCGACACTAAGGCCAATGATACGAGTTTACAAAGCAGGGAGTATACCTGTACATGGAAGCCTGGACGTTAGAGGACTACCGGAAGTGTGCAAATGCAGTTGGCTTAGACATCACAGACATGCCAGCACATCTGCGTCATTCTTGTTCCTGCTTCTGTGTAAATGTGATGAACTTTTCAAGGTCGATACTGAAGCACAGCGGGACAAGTCAGATATTCCAGACGCTGCAGGGTTTAGAGGATGGAAGTTTGAGCAGTATGCACATAGCCGGGAAGGTCTTTTCAGGATGAAGGAGCTGAAGCAGAATGCTGGGGCTGAGCGGCAGGTGGAAATCAAGCCAGGCAAGGAAGGTGGCCACTGTACAACTCAACGACCAGCCTGCTCAACATTGGAGGTCAACCGTCAAGAATTGGGACAAGCTCGGCCAGAATGAATATGTGCAGCGCCTTTCAGACTGGGGTTTCCGGTGTCAAAGATCACTATATGAATATTTTGAATGTGCATTACCCGGTGAAATGGGACGCCACCATTGAGGAGATTATGGAGCGGCTAACAAGTGGTGCAGGGGAGACGCGGTCCTTGAGTACAAAATGGTATCGACAGGTATATGATGTTTCTTTATGGTTCTTTATAGTTTCTCATTGTTCTTTGTTTAAGTTGAGATCGGGTTGCGGTTGCAACTGACCGTTCAGAGCATTCTTTCCTGTGGGTCGTGAGGCACACTATACATCTGTCATGCCTTTCCAAGCGCCGTGCTCACGCTGGACACGAGCTCCTTTCATTCGCACCTCTTTTTGTCTTTACCATAGGAAGATGTATATTCATTATGAACTAGAGTAAGCACCACGAGTTTCTTTTATTTAGAAAGTTAGAAAATAATAACTTTGTATACATAGCATCAAGCATCTGCTTTGTATAATTCATGACTCCATGATGAACTTTGTTATTCTAATGTAACAGGGAGAAGGTCTATGCGTGGTGAGTGTCATCCTTGAAAGAAAGGTAAAAGAGATAACAGCAGAGAGTGTAAGTTTGAGAAAACAAATGAATATGAATACTAGATCAAACATATCTAGTACAAAAATTCATATATACTTAGTCTTCACTCTCTGAGAACAGTGCTTGGAGCTCTTAATGCAATCAGCCGGAGTTACAGGATTCCCGAGGATGTTTGTGGCTCCATCAAACCATGAAGGCAAGACTTATGTGATTCAATCTTCTAGACCTGGGTCTTTAGAACCGAACGCCCGAACACCCTGCTACTCCGGCAGCCGAAGTGATGGAAGAGACAAGGGTTCGTTTATGAATGTTATACCCGCCCACATAGATACTATCGCTCTAAATACATAATTATGCACTTGTGTGTGTGTGTGTTATAGAATGTAAAGCTTCTTATGTTGACCAATTCCTTTCTTACTAGGTCCTTTAGAAACCCTGGCATAATGCAGGGCTGTGGACAAGGCAGTCATTATTTGCATGGCATCCCCACCAATGTACTAGATATGTTTGATCTAGTATTCATATTATTCTTCCATGTATGCATGTCTTGCATAACCTCAAACATGCATATATGCTTACACTATGTATATACGTTTTGAAGTTACTCCACGGAACGCATTTATTATAACTTTGTTGGGTCCTATTCCAGATCACGGTCCAAACCAAAACAGTGATGTTCAAGGAATGGAAACATGCAAAGTGATAACTTCCCCGAGCTCCGAGGCGGGTTGTTCACAGTGTGGGCCTTTCGACTTGGAGATAGTCATAGAGGGAGTGCAATCAAAGTTCGGCGAGGGTGGAAGGAAAAGCATTTCTAAGCCAAGAGTAAGGATAAGCTACCCCTATTAGAGAAGGCAAGATGTTAGAAGTGCAAGCGGTCCTATGCCCAAATAAATAGTCATGTTTTTAATAGTTCAAATTAAAATTATATACATCAAAAGCTAGAAAATACCATATATATTACTCCACTTTCGTTTTGGACATGTTGTTATCAAATGTGGATGCCACACCTAGATAACGTACCCTTTGGCCAAACCCTTGCAAACGCTTGAGTTTTAGTTCCCACAAATCTCACCTTCATATGCTCATTCAAAATCCACCCACCGTTTGGCTGAGGTTTGTCACTAAACTTGATCTCAATGAAGAAATCACTATCATATCAAGTGTGTCCACACTTCAATTCTCTATTTGATTTCTTCTCTTGTTGGGAATTAAATCGGTAAGATGCCCTCGGTGTAGAACTACTTTCACACATCATGAATTGCATCAAGAATATTTGAATCCCTACAATGGCACCCATTGTCGAAGGGTTAACACATGGTAATATGTAGTTGTTAAGTGGCCTTACAACGTCAATTCCCTACAATGCTAAGTCTTTCAAGACAACCCTTACAGCCTGACTTAAATACCCAAATAGGCATAAGACTTAAGGGTCTTATCTTAAGTTCTTTAAAATGACTATCCCTGAACCTTAAAGAATATTCCAAGTAAACTTTGGATCCTTACCTAGATAGACTTATGCCTCAACCCTAAGGAGTCATACTTAGCACATACCCCATAACAAGCCAAGGCATTGTGACTTACCCTGTGAGGAATCACCCCATCTAGGAGTACAACCTATAAGGCAATAAGGAATACCTTGAACCACGACTAACCCTTAAGGGTTTGAGTGGCCAAGTTATACCCTAGACTTAGACTAGTACTTAGTGAGGACATGAGTATGTGTCACGGAGTGTTTTGCTAAGTAAACTCTCCAAGGCTAAGTTTGGATAATTCTAAGCACATGACCTTATAAGTGCCTCTTAAAAGAGCTCTTGCTTATGTGTTTAGGTTGTTTAATCCATGGATCCTAAGGAGAACACCCCCTAACCAAGTGTGTCAATAGCACACCTAATTATGAGACCTAACCTCCCTTGAGTTGATGCCCAAGGTTTAACACCCTAATGTGAGTATAAGTATGCATGCTTACTACAGTATCCAACCCCTCAGCATTAACCCCATGAGACAACCTCAAAAGATGTGACTTATGCATTGTAATTTGTGCCATCTAGCTTAATGTCACATCTTCATGTGACACTATTTCTCAAATATGGGCTATCATGCAATAGCTCCGTAGATTTAAGAGTTGCATAGGTGCCACAAATGTGGCTCTCAAAATGACCCTTCTAGAATATACCTAGAATATTCCATACATAGGGAATATTCTTTACATAAACCAACTTATTTGTCATAGTTTTTATTATGACTTGACCCTTTACTTTAAAGGTTAACTATTGTTTGTTAATAAATATTATGCAGAGGAGTGAGAATTATTTATATAAATTGGGTACGTTTAATATTGGGTACTACCTAAGTGCATTAAGCAAGGCTGTTTCTCACTCTATGTAGGGTTCATTATATAATCCAATAGGTAACAATGGGTAGTTCGACTAACTATCCCTAGATATCGCAAAAAACTCTAAGCAAAAGTAGCACTTTTCTTTTAAAAACTCTTCCTCAATTTTGACATCCCAGTTAGGTTTTTCGGTTAATGCAAATGAGCTCGACATGTTAAATGGGGTTAGGAACTGTCAGAGTTTTAACCCAAAGGGCCACACGTGGCTGCCAGGTGGCCATTCGGCGTTATCACCCTGTGTGAGCAACGCTAAGTTTCCTAGAACAACCCCAACGACCCCTAAGGTTAGACTCTAATGCCCAAGTGGACAGGAGACTTAGGGTTTAGCCTAAGTCTCGCTAGGTGTCTACCCCCAAAACCCTTGAGGGATAACCCTAGTTGACTTAGGGTTTAGCCTAAGTCTCCCTAGAGTGTCTGCCCCCAAAACCCTTGAGGGATAACCCTAGTTGACTTAGGGTCTTGCCCTAGAAGACCTAACAGGCTCATGCCCTAACCCCCATCAAGGAGACGTGTGTTCCACACATACCCCTAGAGAGCTAAGGCATTGTCACTTACCCCTTGAGGAATCACCCTCATCCGGGAGTACAACCCCTTTAGGGCGACAAGGGGTACCCTGAACCACGACTAACCCCTAAGGGTTTGAGTGGCCAAGTTATACCCTAGACCTAGGGCTAGTACTTAGTGAGGACACGAGTGTGCGCCGTAGGCGGACACGAGTGTTCTGCTAAGCAAACTCCCTAAGGCTAGGTTTGGGATAACCCTAAGCACATGACCTTGCGAGTGCTTACGAAAGGGCTTCTGCTAATGAGCTTAGGTTGTTCAACCCTGGATTCCAAGGAGAACACTCCCCTAGCCAAGTGTGCCAAAGCACACCTAGTTACGAAACCTAACCTCCCTTGAGCGGATGCCTAAGGCTTAGCACCCTAGTGCAAGCACAAGCATGCCTGTTTGCTAGAGTATCCAACCCCTTAGCGACAAGCCCATGACATAACCCCAAAGGGCGTGCCTCGGGCGTTGTACCATGTGACGTTTAGCCCAGTGTCACATCCATGTGACACTGCCTTCCCCGATGTGGGCTATCATGCTATAGCCCTTAGATTCAAGAGTTGCACCAAGTACCACAAACGTGGTTCCTAAATGCCAACTCTAGAACCCCTCAATGAACCCTTAGAACCAGGTAACGTGAACCTGTCAAACAAGATCCCACGCCCACAGTTGGACAAGGACACGGATGTGCCTTGCTTGGCGTGAGTGCTACACCTAGCTTGACGTGGAGGAGGAGGCTGGAGACAAGCCTCAACCTTTGCCTCTTGGAACGTGCATTCCGACAAGACCTCCCAGGCATGGATTCGCCAACGTTAAGGGTAAGCTACCCCGAAGGTGGGACGTACCCCTGGCATCTGGAAGTTAGGGCGGCACAACAGAGGGTTGTACCTTAACGACACAAGCTGAAGCTTGCACCGGCAGAAGAGCAACGAACTCATTCATGAACCCAGGAGCTCTCCTACGTATACTCTACCTTATTTATGTGACGGAGCCCCCCCCCTCTTTTCCTATATGTGTTAGTGGGCTGGCACTGAATTTAGCCCCTTAGATAAATTAGCAATATGAGCCTATAACTCACCCTTACTCTTACCCCTAAACCCTACCCAAGGGGGTGGGGTTTTAGGGCGTGGGTTAGGGCAACCCTAGGGTTAGGTCAACCCTACAGGTGTTCCTAACCCTACTTAACACGCCAAATTCATCTGCAACCAATCAACCTATTCGGGACGTCAAATTGGGGGTGGGTTTTCTAAAAGGTAAGTTCTAGCTTCGCTTAGAGTTTCCTGCAAATACCTAATGACACCCGGCCGGACCATCACCAGATATCCAAGTGCACTAAGCGGGCCTGTTTCCTACTACATCTAGGGTCCATCAACATAGTACAGTAGGTAACAACAGTCAACGTCCAAAGTAAAGGGTCGAGTCATAGTAAAAACTATGACAGGAACACCCCTAGGGTTGACCTAACCCATGTCCTAATCCCCACCTCTCGAGTAGGGTTTAGGGGTAGGAGTTAGGTTAAGTTAAAACTCATCTCATTTAACTAAGGGGTTGGCATTTCGTGCCAACCCACTTACACATATAGGCGGGGGGGGGGGGGGGGAGGGGGGGGGAGGGCTCTCTATCACATAAATAAGGTAGGGTATATGTAGAAGAGTTCCTAGGTTCCTAACAAGAGCTCGTTCTTTTACCAGTGCAAACTCTAGCTTGTATCGTCAAGGCACAACCCTATATTGTGTTGCCTCAACTTCCATACAATAGAGGTACATGGTAGCCTACCCAACATTGGCGAGGTCTTATCAAATGCACATTTTAAGGGTCAGAAGTTGAGGCTTGTCTTTAGCTTTCTCCTCCATGTCGAGCTTTCTCTGCCTTGAGGGATCAAAGAGGGTTCTAGAGTTGGCATTTGAGAGCCCATTCGTGGTACTTGGTTGCAACTCTTGAATCTAAGGGGTTAGATTGATAGCCCATATTATTTGGGAAACAGTGTCATATGAGATGTGACACTAAGCTAGATGGCATAATACAATGCCTAAGGCACACCTTTTGGGATTGTCTCATGGGAGTTAATGCTAAGGGGTGGATACTCTAGTACTCATATTAGGGTGTTAAGCCTTGGGCATCGACTCAAGGGAGGTTAGGTCTCATAACTAGGTGTGTTATTGACACACTTGGCTAGGGGCTGTTCTCCTTGGGATCCAGGGGTTGAACAACCTAAATTCATAAGCAAGAGCTTTTCATGAGGCTCTCACAAGGTCATGTACTTAGGGTTATCCAAACCTAACTGTCATAGTTTTTATTGTGACTCGACCCTTTACTTTGGGGTTTGACTATTGTTACCTACCGAGATGTGTGATGAACCCTAGTTGTAGTGAGAAACAACCCCGCTTAGTGCACTTAGGTGTTTAGGGGTAGTTCAGCCAGTTGTCATTAGGTATCTCGAGAAACGCTAGGTGAAGGTATTAAAAAACTCTCCCTCGATTTAACATTACAAGATAGGTTTTCTATTAAATATAGCTTGTCAAAAAAGGGTTACGGACACCCTTAGGGTTGCCCTAACCCCACGCCCTAATACTCCCCCCTAGGGGTTAGGTTTAGGGTTAGGTTAGGGCATCTCAATTTCATTAAGGGTTGGCATATTTGTGCTAGCCCACTTACTCATTTAAGAAAACAAGGAGGGGGCTCCGTCACATAATTAAGGTAGAGTGTATGTAATGAGGCTTCCTGGTTCAAAAGAGAGCTCGTTAACCTCCTACCTACCGGTGCAAGTTAAGCTTGTGTCATCAAGGCGCAACCCTTTATTGTGCCACTCAAACTTCCACACAATAGGGGTATGTCCCACCTTTGGGTTAAACTATCCTTATCGTTGGCAGAATCTCGCCTTTGTGACCAGGTACGTCACTTCCAAGGAATTAGTCAAATTCCTTGGTCCAAAAACCTGCTCGCAAGCTCAAAGGCATTGCTCGAGTTCACATTCTGCAGAACTAGTGGTTGAGACCTTGCTCCGCCGCCTCAACCACGCCAAGCTAGGAACGATACCTATAGCTCGGCTAGTCCATGTATCTTGATTCACAAGGTGAGCCTCGTTCGTGGACTTGGTCAACTAGGGGCTTAAGTTTTTAAAGGTTGGGTTCATAATATGGGTTACTTTACCAGATTCCGTGGGGTTTCCAGAGAGGGGATTCCAAGGTTGGCACCTAGTGAGCCGCCTTTGTGGCACCAGTAAAAATCTGACAATTGGTATCAGAGCAAGTTCTCTGTGGTCAGTAGGACTAGCTTAAGTATAGGGTGTTTCAGTGTTTAATAACTCTAAATTCTTGATCTACTCTATTTCTTTCGGTTAACATGTCTGTATTCTGCGCAGAGAGTTTGATCTGTGAGTTATCAATCTTCGAGAACACTTGCTTAGTGAGTCGGCGTGAGATTCTAGGTATGTCGAAAGTCTTATGCTAGTTCAAGCTGATGTGTGGGTGTACAACATGTGCAGGGTATTTCCAACTTCATATTGGGATTATTCCAAGTATATTCTCCAAGTGTTGAAACTATGGTTCAATACGATGAGCAAAAGAAAGCAACCAGAGCCTAAGGCAGAGAAAGCTGTCGTAGAGGCTCAAAATGAGAGATGGATGAGGCTGACCCAGGTTGACCCCTAGAGTTAGGTAGCGGCCTAGTTGGCGTGAAATAATGATGGATGCCTAAACAAACTTCGAGGGGATATTTTAAGGTTGAACAATCAATTGGTAATGTTGCTGATCGAATTCCAGCAGTTACCACATTACCAGATGTTCCACACAAAAAAAGAAATAGAGTCATGTTTCTCTGAATCGAATTCTTCAGCATATGAAGGTGGAAGTGGTCCCAGTAAGTTCAAACCGGTTAAACCTTTGGATTTTATGGGTTCAAAGGATTACAAGGTTTTGGATGATTGGTTATATGATATGGAAAGTTATTTCGAGGCTGCTTCCATGAGAAAGACAGAAAGGATTGCGTGTGCCAAGCAATTTTTCAAAGGAGAAGCTAAGACTTGGTGCGAATAGTTGAAGGTGAACTTGAATATCGAAACAGCTGGAAACACATAAAAAGGAGATCAAAAAGCAGTATATGCCGGATGATCTTGGGTTGTGATTGCGTGCTGAATTTGGCAGCTTGTAAACAAGGAGTTCGGGGAAACCCGTGGACCATGTTTATCGGTTTGAAAGTGTACGGCGTTTGGTTCCGAACATGAGCGATAATGAAGCTCAAAGTTGCTTCATGACTAGCTTGAATGAGAAGATGCAAAAGAAGATCCTAAGGTACAAGCCAACAAGTTATCGGGAATGTCAGGAGGCAGCTCAAAAGGTTGCTTATGGCATGTCCTTAAAAGACTTGTACAATAAGGCGGAGGAAGCAAAACCTAAACCGAGGAGTTTTCCTCTAAAGTCTGGGTTCAGAAGGTTTGATAGGCGACCAAATCAATCACCATCAATTCGAAGTGCAAGTCCCTTTGCTGGCAATTCTAAATTTTTGGATACATCAAGACCCATTGGATCTCGAAAACCGTTAGCGTTACCACCACCTCAGCAGGCCAAGGGCTTGGCTTCAAAGTCTACTCCCTCGCAATCCATAGGCGAGGTTCCGACATGTTATAATTGTAACAAGCCTGGTCATGTAGCTTGACAATGTTGGGCACCTTCATAACAATTGGGTCATTTCAAGGCGATGGTAGAAGAGGAAGTTGTTGAATCAGAAACGTTTAAAGATCTAGAAGATGAGTCAAAAGAGGTAATGTTGTGCCAGACACAACCTGCCTTATTCGTTATTCAAGACAAAATTGACCCTTTGCTATATTTGACAGGAAGAATATGAGGGGACCAAGTCCAAATGATGATCGATACTGGAGTAATATACAACTTCATATTGACTAGTCTAGCTCGTCGATTGAATTTGGATCGCTTAGTTGTCTTAATATGATGAGGTTTGACTTTATTTTGGGTATGGAATGGTTTCATAAGTAGTCGAAATGAGGGGTTCCGGAGATAATCGAATCACGCTTGCAGCAGATAAAAAGGACATTATAAAAATAACGCTCAAGATGGAAACGCTAACTGATAAGGATTGAAATCCTATGTTTCTTACATTAACTCAGTTGTGTAAGGCGGTTAGACATTGGGAACGTGTATTTCTTACAATGGTGTTAGATACTGTTGGAGTCAAAATAGGAGATGGTCAAGAATCTATTCCCGAACCTATTTTGGAACTCTTAAACATGTTTAAGGATGTGTTACCAGAAGACTTGCCGCTCGAATTACCTCCACTTCGAGATGTGGACCATAGGATAGAGATTCTGCCAGGTTCGTCTCCACCGGCAAGAGCCCCATATCGAATTGAATCCTCAAGAGTTAATAAAATTGAAGAGACAGTGACATAATTGATTGGTTGAGGACACATTCGACCTAGTCGATCGCCATATGGTGCCCGATCCTATTTGTAATGAAAAAGGATAGTACATGCGAATGTGCGTGGACTATCGAGTGTTGAACGCATAATTATCAAAAATAAGTATCCTCTTCCACAAGTGGACGACTTATTTGATAGGCTATCTAAAACAAAGTATTTTTCAAAAATAGACTTGAGATCTGGATACCATCAGATTTGGGTAGCAGAGAATGACATCGAGAAACCGCTTTTCGAATGCGTTATGGATCATTTAGTTTCTAGTCTTACCATTCGGGTTGTGCAATGCTCCAGCAACTTTTTGCACAATGATGGATGATGTGTTTAGAGACTATCTAGATGAGTTCATAGTGGTGTATATTGATGACATCTTGTGTTCAGTTTGACAATTGAAAAACATGTGGAACACTTAGAAAAAGTGTTTTAAAGGTTGAGAGAGAACCAGTTGTATGCTAAAGAAAGCAAGTGTGCGTTTGGTCAAACCAAATAGATTTTTTGGGACACTCATCTCAGGTGGGAAGGTTGCCATGGATCCAAAGAAAATTCAAGCTATTATCAAGTGGACGACTTTGAAGGACGTCCCATGAAGTTAGATCATTTCTTGGTCTAATAGGGTATTACGAAGATTCATAAAGGGTTACTCGAAGATAGCAGCATCATTGATAGATCTTACGAAAAACATTCCGTGGCATTGGACTCCAAAGTGCCAACGCATTTGTCAAACTCAAAGAAGCTATATCTTCTGAGTTAGTTTTGCAATTACCCATTTTGAGGTAGAGTGTGATGCTTCCGACTTTGCAATTGGTGGTGTATTGCAATAGAAAGGACATCTAGTGTCCTTTTTCTTGAAGAAGTTGGATGCCTCATAAATTCAATGGCCTACTCACGAAAAGAGATGTATGCTATTGTTGCTTCTTTAGTATTGGCGTCACTATCTTCCAAGTCATGGCACTATGGTTTGGACGGATAGTGTAACTCTAAGGTACTTTGAAACGCAGCCGAAACTATCATAAAGTATACTAGATGGCAGCAAAAGCTAGCTCAATTTCAACTTGAATTAGACATAAGTTGGAAAAGATAATGTGGTAGTTGATGTACTCAGTAGGAAGGTACATCTTCATATTATGTCAGCACCCGTGTCAACTTTGGTGGATGATGTCATGACCCGATACAAGATATAGGATTCGGAATACAGGATACGGGTTACAGAATATGCCTGTAGGATATGCCATAGGATATGCCTAAGGATAAGGGACATGTGGACTCATCTTAGCCTCTACATGCATGCAGCCACTTTTAGATGCATGCAACCATTTTAGCACTCATGCCTAGATTAGCTCTTGGAGTTGTGAGCATAAAAGCTCCGACCTAATTGTTGTACAATCAGTTACTATCAACACCAGTCTTACTACGATCAATCTTGTCTTGTCTTGTTCTTGTCTTGTCTGCTCCTGTCTCTTGCCCTTGTCTTGTTCCTGTTCCTTCTTCCTGTCTGCTCCTGGATCCTATCCTGTCCTGTCCTCTGGATCCTATCCTGCTCCTGTCTTGCTCCTGGATCTGTCTGTTCCTGTCTTGCTCCTGGATCCTGTCCTACTTCTTGCTCCTGTTCCTAGTTCCTTCCGCTCCTGTCTCTCCTGAGTCAAGCCTTCCTGTTCTGGAATCCTTTTCCTTCCTGTTCCTGGATCGTGGCTTGACAGTTTGATAGTAACTCTTTCATAGCTTTCCGTTTTCCAGCTACTTTTTTTTCCTTGATTCTTTTTTCATTTTCCTCCTTTTTCTTTCATAGATCATGGCTGATTTTGAGCACTTTCAACGCGAGCACCAAATGTTGCTTCATGAGCTGGCCACTTTGCGCCAAGTGGTCACCGATCTGCAAGGTTCCACCAATGCGGCATGCAGCTGCTGATGCATCCTCCAAGGCTGCTGCGCAGGCTCTCTCTCAGGCATCGGTGGTTCCCTCTTCATCGAACTTTTCTTCGGAGCCGAAGATTAGCATGCCAGAAAAGTTCAGTGGCAATCGTGCCGATTTCCAAGGTTTCCTGAATCAGATCCGGCTCTTGATCCGCATGCAACCACGCGCTACTCGACTGATGCACAAAAGGTGGCTTTTGGCATCCTTACTAAGTGGATCTCCACGGGCTTGGGTTGCCCCCTTGCTGGAGCGTGACGACCCATTGATGGAAGACTTTGAAGGTTTCGTGGCTGCCTTTGAAGCCTGCTTTGGAGATCCTGATAAGTACCGTTCCGCATGCACGAAGTTACGGAAGCTCACTCAAGGATCCCGACCAGCTTCCGTCTATGCATCCGAATTTCAGCAACTTTGCACGAACATTCCATGGGACGAGACTGCATTGATCGAACACTTCCGTTTTGGGTTGAGGGATGACGTGAAGGACCTTCTCCTTACGTTACCGGATGCCCAAACATTAGAGATCATGCAACAAGCTTTCGTTGCGACAACCGTTTGTTCGAGCGTCGTCAGGAAAGATCCCGTCAGCAGTTCCTGCAAACCAATCCTGCAGCTGTGGTACATGTTCCTGCACCACCTTCTGGAGTAGTTCCTATGGAGGTTGAGAAATCCAAGCGTGGCTCTTTTCCGCTGCTGAGAAGCAACGTCGTCGCAGTGAGAACCTATGCTTGTATTGTGGTGAGCAGGACACAAGGTGGCAGATGTCCTATTAAAGCCAGGAAGTTCAAGACGCGTGAAGTTGAAGCTGAAGTTCAGTCGGAAAACTTCAATGTCCACTTCGTCTAGGAGCCGCGAAGTTGGACGTAGGTGCAGGCTCCATTGGTGCTGCTCATACCATTCCATCACTCAAGTTTCCTGTACACATTCATCTTAATAATCGAGAGCTCAAGGAGTTTGCCTTGTTAGACACTGGTGCAAATGCATGCTTCATGGATGACACTTTTGCAACTCAACATGGCATTTCGGTGGTGAAGTTGAAGCGTGCAGTTCCTGTAGAGGTGGCCGATGGGCGTCTGATTGCTTCTGGCGCAGTTACCCATGCTACCAACCTCTCTCTGCAGTCATGGCACATTCAACTGTTCAATTTCCTTCAACTTGATCAAGACTCGGTCGACTCCCATCATTTTGGGCATGCCATGGTTCGTTGTTGCAAATCCGCAGATCGACTGGAGGTCTAGGACGCTCACGTTTTCCTCTCCGACAGCTAGGATCAATCCTGTACCTTCCTGCGTGCAGGATACATCCTTAGTATCTGAGGCAGTACAAGCTACAGGATTGACCGTGCCTGTTCCTGTACCAGTGTTGAAGACTCCTCCTCGACAGGATTCACCTCATGTCAGTTCCTCAGCACATCCGCAGGCTCTCTCCACTCCTGTAAGTTTGCGGTTTGTACAGGGTTCTTCCAATCCTGTATCAGTGTCGAAGGTTCCTCCTCAACAGGATCCACCTCCTGTTGGTTCGTCAGCACATCAGGCTTCCCACTCCTGTGCAACCACGGACTTGTACAGGATTCTTCCAATCCTGTACACTTGTCAACATCCACACAGGTTTTTTCCAATCCTGCCTCTTTTCGTTACTCTACTTCTGTTCCACCCCCAAGATCCTTCCTCTTTTTCAGTCACAGCTCCCTCCTTCTCCTCTCCGAGTTCTTACCACTACCATGCATGAACTTGCCACTGATCCTGCTCCTTTCCATCTTTTTGCCTTTCAAGTAACTCCTACGTCCTCTTTACCTTTCCTGTATCCGACTCCCTGTTTTTCAATCTCCTTCTCCTACTCCTTCCTTCTCCTTCCTCCTTCTTCCCTACCATCCAAGTATCACTTTAGGACGTTTTTGACAAACACAAGGCTGCAGTTCTTCCTGTTCACAGGTCCTACGACTGTCCTATTGATCTTGCGGAAGGAAAGACTCCACCGTTCGGACCGATTTGCATGTCACACAGAGTTGGAGGTTCTTCGTCAGTACATCGAGGACAACTTGGCATCCGGCTTCATTCGTCACTCAAAGTCCCCTGCAGGAGCACCTATCTTCTTTGTCAAGAAGAAAGGATGGGAGTTTACGTTTGGTTGTGACTACAGGGGTTTGAATCAAGTCACCATCGGAACCGTACTCGTTGCCATTGATCCCGGAACTTCTCGATCGGCTGCGAGAAGCAAAGGTGTTCATGAAGATCGACTTACGAGGGGCCTACAATCTTGTATGGATTCGTCTAGGCAATAAGTGGAAGACTTACCTTTTGTACAAGGTATGGACATTTCGAGTACACGGTGATGCCTTTCGGATTACCAATGCCCCAGCCATGTTCCAACACATGGTGAATGACATCTTTCGTGACTTCTTGGACCAGTTTGTGGTGATTTACCTCGATGACATTTTGATTTCTCCAAGGACCAGGCGGCACATGACAAGCAGTGTACGATTAGTTCTATAGAGCGGCTTTGCGAGCATGGCCTATATGCAAAGTTGGAGAAGTGTTTTTTTCGACAGGGATTCTGTGGAGTTCTTGGGCTACATCGTCTCTCCTGCTGGCGTTTCCATGGACATGCACAAGGTGAAGACCATCGTGGAGTGGGAGAGGCCCAAGTTGTACGAGATGTACAATGTTTCCTTGGCTTTGCAAACTTCTACAGGCGGTTCATACAGGACTTCTCCAAGCGTGTACTTCCACTCACGGAACTCACCAAGCGCACAGGGTTTTCTCTTGGTCCGACAAGGCGGAACATGCATTCACAACACTCAAGGACGCCTTCACGACAGCTCCGATTTTAGCACATCCTGATCCTTCCGTCCTTTCTTCGTTGAAGCAGATGCCTCGGATTTTGCAGTAGGATCATCCTATCACAAGTTGGAGAAGACAAGTTGCTTCATCCTGTAGCTTTTCACTCTCGTAAGTTCCTTTCGGCGGAGATCAATTACGAGATTCATGACAAGGAACTCAAGGCCATTGTGGATTCGTTCGAGGAGTGGCGGCATTTCCTGGAAGGTGCTGCACATCCTGTACAAGTTCTTACGGATCACAAGAACCTGGAGTTTTCAAACGGCTCGAGTTCTCAGTCGGCGACAGGCTAGGTGGGAGTTCCTATCACGTTTTGATTTCGTCATCGTCTACAGGCCCGGTTTTGGAATGGCAAGGCGGACGCATTGTCTAGGCGCTCTTACCTTGCACCGACCGGGCGATCCTGCATATGACTGTCAAAGGCAAGTGTTGTTGGGTCCTGATCGATTCCGGCTTGCGGCACTACAGGTTCATCAGGCTCCAGCAAATTCAACACTCCTACAGGACATCCGTTTCGCAGTTGGCTACAGACGACTTGGCAAAGAATGTGTTCTCACACATTCATCCTGACATTGCAAGTTCCTCTTCCTCCAGTTCCCGTTCAGACTACAAGTTGTTCGCCATACAGGATGGACTCCTGTACCGGGAAGGTCTCCTGTACGTTCCTGTTGGTATTTCCAGGACTCGTGTGGTACAGGATTGTCATGATACCCCGGCTACAGGACATTTTGGTGTGGCCAAGACAGTGGAGTTGGTGACTCGCAACTATTGGTGGCCTGGGTTGCGAGGTTTTGTGGAAAGGTTTGTACGGAGCTGTGACACTTGTAACAGGTCGAAGATGCCTCATCATGCACCCTCTGGTCTTCTTCGTCCTCTTCCTGTTCCTTCTGCTCCTTGGAGATCCATTTCTATGGATTTCCTCACAGATCTTCCTCCTCGTGGATTCGATGCAGTTCTTGTGGTGGTTGACCGTTTCACCAACAGGCTCATTTCCTACCCTGCAACAAGACAGCTACAGGTCAGACAACTGCTGAGTTGGTGATCCGTGAAGTGTTCCGACATCATGGTCTTCCTGAGAGCATTGTTTCTGATCGAGGTCCACAATTCATGTCCAAGTTTTGGCGAGAGCTTCTTCGAAGTCTACAGTTAAAGCGGATCTTTCTTCAGGATATCATCACAAACTGATGGGCAGTCAGAACGCACAATTCAGACCTTGGAGTAATTCTTATTGCTTCATCAGTTACCAACAGGACAACTGGTTGGACCTTCTTCCAATGGCGGAGTTTGCCTACAACAACTCCGTTCACGCATCTACAGGCCAGACACCTTTCTTTGCTCTTACAGGCCACCATCCACGTTTTGACTTTGCTCCTCCTGCTTCTCCTTTTTCCGCTCCTAGTACAGGATCGTCTCCAGCATCTTGTCAGGTACAGGATGATCTCCAGGTTCATCTTCAGCAGGCACAAAACGATACAAGCATCATGCTGATGCTCACCGTCAGTCGGCACCTGCATACAAGATTGTGATCTCGTGTGGCTTCTTCGTCGACATATTCGCACCAACAGGCCTTCTTTTAAGTTGGATTTTCAATGATTGGGCCCTTACAGGATTGTGGCGGAGGTCAATCCTATAGCTTTCCGACTCGAGTTACCATTACGGTGAAACTTCATCCTGTGTTTCACACCTCTTGTTGGAGCCGTATCATCCTTCTTCTCTTCCTGGTCGTGCTTCTTCCCTCCCCTCCTGTGGTCATTAACATGAACCTGAGTACGAAGTTGCAGCCATCCTTGATTCTCGTCTTCATCGCCGCCAACTCCAATACTTGGTGGATTGGAAAGGTTATTTGCCTACTATCGCACTTGGGAACCTGCATCCAACTTACTCCATGCTTCTTCCAAGGTTGCTGCCTTCCATGGCATTATCTGCTAAACCAAGTCCCAAGACTCGTGGAACTCGTCTTTAGGGAGGAGGTGCTGTCATGACCCGATACAGGATACATGATTCCAATATAGGATATGGGTTACAGGATTTGCTTGCAGGATATTCCTACAAGGATATGCCACAGGATATGCCTAGAGGATAAGGGACATGTGGACTCGTCTTAGCCTTGCATGATGCAGCCACTTTTAGATGCATGCAACCATTTTTAGCACTCATGCCTAGATTAGCTCTTGGAGTTGTGAGCATAAAAGCTCCGACCTAATTGTTATACAATCAGTTATTATCAACACCAGTCTTTCTACAATTAATCTTGTTTTGTTGTCTTTTATCTTGCTTCTTGTCTCCTGCCCTTGTCTTGTTCAGTTCCTGTCCTGTTCCTATCTCGCTCCTGGATCTTGTCCTGCTCCTGTCTCGCCTGGATCCTATCCTGCTCCTATCTTGCTCCTAGATTCTGTCTTGTTTCTGTCTTGCCTAGATCTCTTGACTCCTGAGTTCCTAGTTCCTATCCCGTTCCTTGTCCTACTCATGAGTCAAGCTTCCTTGTTCTCGGAATCTTACTCACTTCCTTGTTCTTGGATCGTGGCTTGACAGATGAATTTGTGATGGCGTATCCTCAAGACAAGTTTGCTAAGAAGGCTTTGAGCTTGGTGGCAAAGAGGAAACAAGTTCATCAATTACAAAAAGGTGGTAATATTTCAGCATGAATAGAAAGTCGAATGGATACACCCAAATGGGCGCATTTTGTGGTACGAGATGGAGTTCTTTATTATAAAGAAAGGAGACTCTATGTTCCAGAGGGACATGGAGGGAGAGGTTGTTAAGAGAGCATCACGAGGTTCCTTTGGCAGGACATGGTGGAAGGCATAAGACGTTGGCTTTGTTGAAACAGGGATTTTATTGGCCGGGTATGATAAACGATGTTGCCAAGTATGTTAAGACATGCCCACATGTCAATAAGTGAAGAGTCGATCGCAAAAATGAGCTGAAAAGTTGCAGTGTCTATCGATTCCAGAGCAGCCATTTCAAAGTGTTACTTTGGACTTTATCATGGGATTGTCAAAATTTTGTAGTTTTAACGCACTCATAATGGTGGTTGATCAGTTTTCAAAGGTTGGTCATTTTGTTCCAACTGTAGAGATAGTGAATGTAAAACAAGCAGCAAAGTTGTTCTTCCACGAAGTTGTAAGAGTGCGAGGGTTACTGAAAACGATGATCTCAGATCAGGATCCTTGATTTTTGGGCAAGTTTTGGGGAGTTCGGTACGATGCTGAAGTTTAGTACAACTTACCATCCGCAAATAGATGTTCAAAAGGAGAGGGTGAACCAGCAAGTCGAGGACTATCTCAGATGTTATGTTCAATGTGATTAACTTGATTGGGCTGAACAATTGGATATGGCTGAGATATGTTATAATAACTCAACACACACTGTGATCAGGTGTAACCCGATGGAAATGTTAACTGGGAATAAGGGTAGTATTCCTCAGAGTATGGTGTTATCATACTAAAATACACCTATTTCGAGCTACACATGTAGCGTGAAATGGTCTGAGGAAATCAATATCCCACTTCTCAAAAGGTGTAGAACAAGAACAATAGGATTAAGCGGCATCAAATCTCCACAAGTCGGCCTCCTCACCCTCTGGCAAGGATCACAGTGCTTCACATAATCTACTAGATCATGATACAAAGTCAGCCACCACTAACCAGCTTGCAACATAGTCTAGGCTATCACTGTTGGACCAAAATGACCCCATATGGCAAATCATGGCAAGTGTCACGACCTTGTGCAAAGGGCGAAACCTTTAGAACAAGGGTAGAACCTTTGAGTTGAAAGAGGAGTTGTATTCAAGAGAGAAAATGAATACAAAATGAAACACAAAGCCGAATACTGATGTTGAATGATTCTGAGAAACTTGAAATTGGAACCTGTTTATATATCTGAGGTCCTGAGGATTGTGTGGTCCACAATTGGTATGGAACATGCGTATGAATATATGCCTTGCTGTTGATGGTGTAATTTAGTATTCAGGATCATACGGACAAGTTGGTTAACACATATGTGTGTTAGTGGAAAGGTCTTGGGTTCAAGTCTTGTGAAAGGCAAAAAAATGTAGCAAGAGCAAGAAGAAATCACATGGGAACCTCATGTGGTAACACACATCGTCGTAACACTCCATCTCTTACAGTCCTATACACTTGTCTTGCTATAAGGGTGTACACTTGTCTTGCTATAAGGGTGAAATGTGTCAATAAGTGTTTCATCTCTTGCAATCCTATACACTTGTCTTGCTATAAGGGTGAAATGTGTCAATAAGTGTTTCTTCTCTGCCCTAGTATATTCCTTAGGATATTCTCCTATTGCCAAAAAGAAAGTATCCATCTCTTTCATCCTATACACTTGTCTTGCTATAAGGGTGAAATGCGTCAATAAGTGTTTCTTCTCTGCCCTAGTATATTCCTTAGGATATTCTCCTATTGCCAAAAGGTATGCTACACTTGTCTTGCTATAAGGGTGAAATATGTCAATAAGTGTTTCTTCTCTGCCCTAGTATATTCCTTAGGATATTCTCCTATTGCCAAAAGTATCCATCTCTTTCAATCCTATACACTTGTCTTGCTATAAGGTGAAATGTGTCAATAAGTGTTTCTTCTCTGCCTAGTATATTCCTTAGGATATTCTCTATTGCCAAAAGGTATGCCACATTTGCTAACCAATTGGGTATCACGCTATAAGGGTGAAATGTGTCAATAAGTATTTCTTCTCTGCCTAGATATTCCTTAGGATATTCTCCTATTGCCAAAAAGTATGCCACATCTGCTAACAATTGGGTATTCACTTATAAGGGTGAAATGTGTCAATAAGTGTTTCAAAAAGTATGCCACATCTGCTAACCAAATGGGTATCACTTATAAGGGTGAAATGTGTCAATAAGTGTTTCAAAAGTATGCCACATCTGCTAACCAATTGGGTATCACTTATAAGGGTGAAATGTGTCAATAAGTTTTCTTCTCTGCCCTAGTATATTCTTTTAGGATATTCTCCTATTGCCAAAAAGTACGCCACATCTGCTAACCAATTGGTATCACTTCTTTGTTAAACAGGAAAAAGGGCTCTCTGCCTCACCTTTCCCTATTTAACCTGTTTTCCTTCATGCAGACAAGAAACCTTTCATACAATGTACAGGAAAGGCTACACCCTTTCCTTTCTCAACTCTCAATATATCATATATATATATCAGACTTCTCCCAGTGCCACTATGACTGGTCTCCAAAGTCAAGGGCAAGAACGGATTTTGGCTATGCCTGTTAGATCCATTCATTGAGAGTAGACATACACACACACAAGATTCTCTAATATGCACCTTTCATTACTAACATGAATACAAGAGACAAAGTGTAGAGAACCTCTATCTCCTGCTAAAACTTCAAATCGAGACCCCTTCTCCTGTTAGAACTTCAAATGGAGACCTTCTGGAGACCCCTTCTCCCTTGCCCTAACTACTCTTAACTACCCTTCCTCCACCACGTCATCCTTTTCCTTTACGAGATTTCCTTTTCCTATTCCTTTTCCTTTTCCTTTTCCTTTTCCTTACTTACCTTTTCCTCTTGGTAAGGATTTTCCTTCTTCACAGCCTTTCCTTCCTTTTCCTTACTCACCTTTTCCTCTCGGTAAGGATTTTCCTCCTTCACAGCCTTTCTTTCCTTTTTCTTACGCACCTTTTCCTCGGTAAAGATTTTCTTCCTTCATAGCCTTTCTTTCTTTCCTTTTCCTTACGCACCTTTTCTCTCGGTAAGGATTTTCTCCTTCACAGCCTTTCCTTCCTTTTCCTTACGCACCTTTTCCTCTTGGTAAGGATTTTCCTCCTTCACAGCCTTTCCTTCCATGCTTACTACAGACCTTCCTACCCTTATTCTCTCTACAATAGGATGTCCTATGCTCCTAATATTTTACCTTTAACACTGCCCCTCCTTATTTGTTGCTGTGTCCTCACGGCAACTATCCTACTCCTTCCTTTGGATGTTTATCTTCATGGTACTGTGGATTCTCTCCTTTATACTTCAAAAGTTGTTCTTCACTTTCCTAAGTTCTTGGTTGGAAGTTGATACCTTAAGTTGTAGCACTTGATTTCCTGCATCTTGTTCCTTAGGATCAGGATTTGCTTTCTTTTCCTGTTCCTGAATAGTTTTTCCTTCATGTTCCTTTGGCTTCTTTTCTATGTTTATATTCCCTTGCTTTAAAGGATCTGTGGTATACACATATGTATACTCTAAAGGTTGTTCTGCAAATCAATCTTATACAGGATTGCCTTATAAAACTTTTTCTGTAATCCAGGTTTGTCGTTTTCCTTCTGCTGAACAGTTTTTTTTTTTCAGCACTACGTGAAGGTCAATATTTGTTAAGACCTTTAAGTTAGGATATGCTTTTTAGGATTTCTACCTCTTTCTGGTCATCTAGCCCATTAAACTAATCACATCCTTCTAAAACAAGAGGTCGGATTTTATTTTTAACATATCTTTTAGTAGATTATAAATCATTAGTTTTCCTTCTCCTTCTTCTACCATCATCTTTTCTGTTTTCCAGTTCTGAATAACTTATCAGACTTAATCCATATTCTGGCTAAGAACATAGTATAAACAATGTCCTTTTCTTCTTTTTGTAGGACAAGCAAGGATATCCTAAATTTGAATCCTTTTCTGTGATAGTGACTCCTCTCATTATGTCTAGTGACCTTACACTTCGTTGATCAGCCATTTTAAGGTTAAATGGGGCATGTTGGATTGGTCCTAAACCCATCCTTTTACATTCACCTTCTTCAATAAAATTCACACCTGAACCTCCATCTATTAACACTCGTTTTAGCTTATTTCTTCCACATTACTGTGATGCAAGGAACTTGTCCATCATAATCACCTTCATACAGTACTTCCTTATCCATTTTACAAACTGTATATCCTTTACTCGAAGGTGATGTTTGTTGAACTGAACTTAATGCATTTAATATCTGGTTTCTTATGTAAGGAGCTACCCGTATCAACTGTCCAAGCGTAACCTTTACCTCCTGATTTATAGCTTGGTGATACATGGAATCCATTGTTTTATCATGTAATGATAATAATGAAAAACTTTGTTCACCTTTATCTATATCACCTTTGTTTATACCTTCTGATTCATTATCAGTCCGACTTTCTGGTCTGAATCCTGCTCTTGCTCGTTTACCTTTCCTGTAACAAGCTCTCCTTCTTGTTAGGAATAGTAACTACCTCTCCTTCTCCACCATAACAAGAGGATTCCTTCTTCTTCTCTTGAAGAGCTATAACTGCCCTTGCAACGGTGGATACTCATCCTTTTCCTCCTCTATTTGAATTAGCCGTGTTTGTAGGCTGTACATTTGTAGTTTTGGTGGAAGTAGGAGGTTGTACATTCCTCCTAGGACATTCCCTAGAGATATGTTCATGTTTCACCACATGTATAACAAACCTGGGAAGGAAAATTCCTACCCTGTGATCCTTGTTTATCATTTCCTTGGTTATAGGAATCATTTCTACCTCTTTGACCTTGATATGGTCTTTCTCTCTCTATATTGCCTATCATTTCTTTCAGGATAAGGTCTATCATTCTGCCACGCCTTATATGGACCATTTCTCCTGCATAATACCTTTCCTCTCTAATTTCGTAAGGATTATCATTCCTTCTATCATAATATCCAGTATTCCTATGCTGATAAGGAATCTCATTCCTTCTGCCATATGATATATTATTCTTGTTCTCATAAGGAACAGCATTATCATTCCTCTCATTCCCACGGTTCCTATTAGGTGGGAACCTTCTAGGAGGTGGACGTTCATCTGTCCTCCTTTCTCTCTCTATGCGAGCCACATTCTGATTTAGGAAATGTTTACAGTTCCTAGCCACATGTCCTTCTTTCGCATATCTGGCATGTAGGCATTGCAGTCTACATTCCTCTACTGTATAACCAGAATTATTACATTTAGTACACCATACTTTTCCTTTAACTCCTCTTAATGTCATTCCTTTAAAGTTTTCATCATTTGAGCCAATGCTTTCTCATCTATAGGATATTTTCAAACTTTTACTACATCAGCTTCCTCTTCCTCTTCATCAGAGGATTCTTCCTTTCTTCCATATTTTTCAAACTTTCCTTCTGCAATCTTTTCTATCTGCCTTCTTTTCTTCTCATATATTTTTAATTGATTAATGAGATCCTCTCTATTCTTTTCATTGATAGTAAGTGCTAGATCTCTATATGGTTTTAGCAACCCTTGCTTATACCATTGCAATAAGGCATCCATCTTCCATATGCTTTACACTTTTTCTCATGTTTCTTAAAACGGTGTGTATATTCATCTATCTTTTCTGTTTGCCTTGAAGGATAGTCCTTAACTTCTCTAAATGTTCCTCCGGCAATTCCTCCTTTCTGAAATATTCCTTAAATGCATCAGTAACCTTCTGATAATTCTCTCTGACTTCCTTTTCTAAATCATAATACAATCAGAGGCATTCCCTTCAATGTATGTGGAAATATAAGCAGCCTTTCTGCATCCGTCACCTTATACAGTTTTACTACCTCTTCAAATTGTTGTAAGTGCCTTTTCGGATTTTCCTTCTTTCCTGCAGAGAATGTGGGATACTCACCGTACCCCAAACATTCCCGGGAAAAGTGCCATATTTGTAATAATCTTTTGCTCTGGTGTATTTCCTCTTACACCTTCCTCCCTTCCTCTCGGGAGTTCTCAGGAGATCCTTCTCCTTGCAATCGCGGTCTATGAATAGGCACTCCTTCCGTTCCTCTCACAGTCTCCTCTAAACCAGCTGTTTGATATTGCTCCAATTTTCTGGATCAGCCTCAGATTTCTGTATTGTTTCTGCAATATCCTCTACTATCTGCCAGGATATTTTGACGTCTATTTTTCGTCAGTTTCAGGTTGCTGTAGGGCAGCCACTCTATTGGCCTGCCTTTGGTTCCTTTGATCAGCTAAGGCTGGATTCAGGACGATGGTTCCTCCAAGGTTCCATTCATTCCTTCTCCTTACACATCCGGCTCTACACCTCTGAGCCTTTTTCAAAATGAGAATTTTATCCTTTTTAGCCTCTTTTTCAATGAATGCTAACACTGCAATGGCGAAATCCCATCGTGGTCGCCAATTGTTAACAGGAAAAAGGGCTCTCTGCTCACCTTTCCCTATTTAACCTGTTTCCTTCACGCAGACAGGAAACCTTTCATACACGTACAGGAAAGGCTACACCCTTTCCTTTCTCAACTCTCAATATATCTGTATATATATATCAGACTTCTCCAGTGCCACTATGACTGGTCTCAAAGTCAAGGGCAAGAACGGTTTTGGCTATTGCCTTGTTAGATCCATTCATTGAGAGTAGACATATACACACACAAGATTCTCTAATATGCACTTTCATTACTAACATGAATACAAGAGACAAAGTGTAGAGAACCTCTATCTCCTGCTAAAACTTCAAATCGAGACCCCTTCTCCTGTTAGAACTTCAAATGGAGACCCTTCTGGAGACCCCTTCTCCCTTGCCCTAACTACTCCTTAACTACCTTCCTCTCACCACGTCATCCTTTTCCTTTAAGAGATTCCTTTCCTTTTCCTTTTCCTTTCCTTACTTACCTTTTCCTCTTGGTAAGGATTTTCCTTCTTCACAGCCTTTCCTTCCTTTTCTTACTCACCTTTTCCTCTCGGTAAGGATTTTCCCCTTCACAGCCTTTATTTCCTTTTCTTACGCACCTTTTCCTCTCGGTAAAGATTTTCTTCCTTCATAGCCTTTTTTCCTTTTCCTTACGCACCTTTTCCTCTCGGTAGGATTTTCTCCCTTCACAGCCTTTCCTTCCTTTTCCTTACGCACCTTTTCCTCTCTTGGTAAGGATTTTTCTCCTTCACAGCCTTTCCTTCCATGCTTATACAGACCTTCCTACCCTTATTCTCTCTACAGTAGGATGTCCTATGCTCCTAATATTTTACCTTTAACACTTCTATAGCAAATACATCGGTTGTCTTGCTATAAGGGTGAAATGTGTCAATAAGTGTTTCTTCTGCCCTAGTATATTCCTTAGGATATTCTCCTATTGCCAAAAAGTACGCCACATATGCTAACCAATTGGTATCACTTCTATAGCAAATCATCGGTAGAACAACAATTTTGCATCTGGTAGCTCATCTTTCACACTTTAGCTACCTCCATGTGCGTAAACTAGAGAGATGGTTTTGCTGGGGCGCTTGGCTTCACAACCATGTGGAAATCGAAGCAAAGCCACCTAACAATCCTCCTTGTTGTTACAAAGGCTTAAGGATAGAAGATACCTTAGAGCCATATGATCCAAATTGCTTCCCCAGTAAGTAATGGCAGTACTTTTGGACATAAATAACCAAATTGAGCCCTTCTCTCTCTATAGCTGAGTAATTACACTCAACTACTAAAAGCTGACAACTTGCATACACCTGATTGAGCTAAGATACTTCCAATAGAAAAACTAGATGCATCTACATGAACATGAAACTCCTTGTTCCCATTGAGGCGATTGCAAACACTGGAGCAGTCACCAAGGCCCTCTTCAGCTCTTCAAAAGCAACTTGGCAATCTGGAGTCCACAAGTAAGGAAGTATCTTTCCTCAATAGCTTGGTAAGAGGTAAGCACTTGTTAGCATAATATTGACTAAATTTACAATGATACCCCACATGTCCAAGAAAAGCTTGAAGTTGCTTCACATTCTCGGGAGAGGAAGTTGCTCAATGACAGCCACTTTAGCTGGATTTATAGCTTGACCTTCCCTAGAAACCACACGTCCCAAAGTATCCCATGTGTAGCTCCAAACACACACTTGGTAGGATTCAAAGAGATTCCATATTCAATACAATGTCGCAAGCACTTCTCCACCTTCTCAATATGATTGTTTGCTAAAATATATACAAAAAGTCATTAAGAAATACCTCCATAAAATCACAGAGGTAATCTCGAATGCTACAGTCACCACATGCTAGAAAGTAGCAAGAGCATTGCAAAGCCCAAAAGGCATAACTTCCATGCAAAACAACCCCACTCTGTAACAAATGCAGTCTTCTCCACCTCTGGAGCAATTGCCACCTGATTATAACTGTTATATCCATCCAAGAAAGATAAAGTTCATAACCAACCACATTGTCAAGTACCAATTTGTGAAGAGTACCGAAAAACCGTCTTTCACTGTGGCATCATTAAGCTTTCTAAAATCCACACATACACGAAGCTTATTGCTCTTTTTATGCACAATTACGATGGGAAAAGCCACTCTATACCCTCACCACCACAATAAAATCGATAGCACAGAAGTGTGTCAATTTCTTCACGGACAACCCTTAAATAGTTCGGGTTCATCCTGTACGGTCTCTGTCTCATTGGCCATACACCATGTGTCAAGACAATTTGATGCATACAAAGCTGTTGAGATATACCATGCATCTCTTGGTATGTCCATGCAAAAGCTTCTCGGTAAGTGGTAAATAACTTGTATAACGCTCCTCCTCCACACTTGGTAATTGGGATCCAATTTGCACCAACTTAGGATCTTTGCTCAGGCCCAAGTTAATCTTTCCTCTTAACATGTTCAGCAACCCATGGATTAACAAAAGCTCAAGAAAAACTCCCCCTCTTCCCATAAGGAAAATCTTGAAGGGTACTAAAAAAAACCAGAAGCTGAATTCTCCTTCATGATTGGCTACTTCCCTCATAAAAATTCCCTATGAGGCTGATCATTTACCAATTCTATCGCTTCAAAAAGAGAATTTTGCTTGACTTCAGTTAATATAGCTCTTTTTAGCCTCTTAGCAGCCTTCTTCTGCACTTGAATTGGCTTTTGAACCTCTTCTCGCCTAATCACATGCTTTGGAAGTCCCTTTCTTGAGTGTGGAGTCCTTGTGTTTGCATATACCATAGATTGGCTAATACTCTATAGCTTGGTAGGGATTTAGACAATTGGGGGCAATCTGTCTCCACTCCTTATAGCGATAACATTGAGGAGGCCCTCCTCGCCGTTGTGTAGCTGCTGGTTTAGAGGATGCTGGAGCACTGCTCAGCTACATAGATTGGAGATACACTAGCTAAGTATGGCTGCAATTGATAACTTGGATATTGTGCAGGTGCTACTGCTAGTGGCATGACATGCAGTTGAGGTATCTGTAGACCAGGCTGCAAGACACACCCTCCTACCTATTGTGCTCTACCTTGCAGATAATAGCAATCATTTGTAGCATGATTGCTACACCCACACACCTTACATTGCTATGTTAGAGGTGCCAGACTTGCAAGAGTAGGACAATCAACAGGGAGATGTCCATAACCCTACACATTGGTATGTTCCTTAACTTGTTAAGGATGTCCAGCTTGTCACAGGGACGTGTGGTTGGCCAATGACGCCGGAGGAGCCACACTTGGTCACCAATTGTGAATGCCTCTCTACTTCTTTAATCCAATTGAACTATAGGTCTATCATTTGCTTGGTGAGAGCTCCCAAGATATCTTCCTTTAAATTAGTAAGCTTTGAATGAGTAACAACAGCATTGGAACTTGGTAGTGCATTAGAGCTTGGAAGTTGATGTGGTACTGTGGTACTCACAGAGGTCGATGCCTTGTTATAGTCCAGGTTTCCCAAGATAGAAGCCGACAGTCCTCTCATGGATAACAAACTTGATTCTCCCAAGCTACTGTAATCCATACCCACTGGAATAGACAACTGAATAGGGAGAATCGGATGGTGATATCCCCTTACTGTAGGTAGCATTGTGTGGTGAGGTTGTGCACATTGTGTGCACAACTTAGCTTGTTCCTAGTTAGCTGCATGTCTAATGGCCTCTAACAGGTTCTTTGGACTTTGGATACGAACATGGAAAGCAAGCTCTTCTAGTAGCTCATCCACAAAGTATTTCACCTGTTCACTTGGAGCTACAGGATAATCCTTCTTGAGCAACAGGCGCTAGAATCTATTGATATAGCTTTGGAGGCCTCTACTGGAAGCAACTTGATATAGCTTAGCTCATCATTGATTCTCTTAATAAAGCCCACCGGTCTAAAGTGATCTTCAAAGGTAGACTTAAGTGCTGGCCAAGAGATGAAAGAAGCATTCCCCTAACCATTTAGTAGCCCCTTCATTCAATGTACCTGAAAGAGCCTAAGCCTCTCTACATCTGAAGCTCTTGATTAGTCCGGCTCACATTAAGGAATGTTTGCACATGTGCATCTGGATCACCAATACCATTGAAGACATGGTACTTCATTCATGTTAGCCTTGGAGATGGGCTAATTGGTGGATCAACAAATCGGGACAGCTAGAGCCACTCATGTAGTAATATGTGAAGAGGGTACAAACATAAAGGTACTCGATGTGCCTTCCTCACTCCCCACACACTGTCCTTTGCTGCTCTTCAGTGAGTACAAGTTGTCTCATTGCTCTCTTAGAATACCGATCTCTCTCTTTCTTCTTTTGTAGCTTTTGTTCTGATGTAAACTCACTAGGGTACATACACTACTTCTCGTAGCAAACCCCAGAGGTGGAGATAGCTAAGAATCTGTGTCTCCAAGCTTCTCTACCACACCCTTCGGCTCTTTTGCACACGACTTCGATAGTGTTTTGGCAACGGAACCAAAAAATGTTGTAGCCTAATCACACTTAATAAGTAATTAATTCTTTTTATTAAGTTTAGCAAGAACATCTACTATTAATCTTTTTCATTTGCTGCCATAAGTAGGACATGGAACTTCTACAAGTTGATCACCAATCAATAATTTCGCATTTAGTTCCCACTCTAGGTTTTTCAAGGTATTTGTCTTCTCTTTCCTCACTCAAAACAACCTTACTTGGTTGGGAAAAAGATGATGAAGTTGCTTACACACCAAGGCGCTCCCACATGCTTTTCTTTTTAAACCATCTTTTTCTTCTCATAAAAAGATACAAAAACTATTTCCCATCAGAAAACACTAGAAATCTTAATACCCTTTTCTTCATGCACCTTTCCTTTGTTGCTGGTAACCGCAGCATATACTTGGAACCAAAATATTTCACATATTCCTTTGCCACCCTTAACTTCAAACAAGAACAGAATTTCTGAATTTCATAAACTTAAGCTCTCTAAAATCCTCTTAGCAAGATCTACAACTTCTCTAAAAGACTCGTCATCAAAATCTCACTTGTTCACATATCCTACTCAACCTAATATATCTCCATACACAAACATCTTTTGAACACTTTATTGACATACATGTATCTATAGACCTTTTACTACTCATACATGGACCCTTCTAAAATATACCTAGAATATTCCATACATAAAGAATATTCTTTGCATGAACCAGCTTATCATAGTTTTACTTTGCGTATCTAGTCAAAAACAAAAAAAAACAAGAATTAAATAAGAAAACCCCAAAATATTCCTCATATTTTTCAAAATAAAAAAAGGAAAGAAAATAACCTAAAAATTCTTTTTACAAAGTCTAAGGATGTAAGAAACTCTTCTACTTTTGTGTATGTTGACCACTTAATTTAATTAAATTTAATGGTCTTAATTGACCTAATTTCTTTACATCAACACTTATGCTCATGCCATATGGTTTATATAACTTGTTAAGTATCCATGTCAAAAATATTCACGTTGTTTCAATAAGATGTAAATTCTTATGTTTGCTAAGTTGAAATATAGTGTTAATCAATGTTGCAAGTGATATTGCACTCATATCTTTCTTGTCATAATGTTATCCATGTTATGCAAAAATTGCATGCTTTCCAAGAAAAAACGTTTTCCTTCTTGAATACATAAGGGGCTTCACTCATGAAATCTAAAAGAGAAGACTTCTATGTGATTAGGAGAATTTTGGTGGGCAAGTTTTATTAATTTTTCCTTTAACTTTATAATTTATAAACTTTATCACTAATAATTTCCACATGAACACTAACCATTTTCCATAACATAGAACCAACTCTCAACTGAACAAGACTTGACTCGAGTTGACTTTTCGTCAACGTGACACACCATGCATGATCCATATTAATATGTACTGTCTCTCTTCTCTCAAACATACACACCATGCATGATCCATATTAATATGTACTGTCTCTCTTCTCTCAAACATACACACCATGCATGATCCATATTAATATGTACTGTCTCTCTTCTCTCAAACATACACACCATGCATGAATTTAATTTAATTTGTTAACACACTCTCTCTTCTCTCATACATACATCTCTTATCATTATAATTCTCCTAAAAAGTTTGAAAATCATTTTGGTCAACTAATGCCAATCGTTACACATCTTTATATTTTAACAATTCATGAGGTGTACCGTAAACAACAACACACCTCTCACTATGCCCACATAGTGCCTTCTCCTTCTCATTATCCATTATGGAATGACTCATGTTATATGATTTATCAACATATTCATGTTCTTGCATGCATTTAAGAAACTCTTTCAATTTATCTTCAATATATTCAGGATCTTTCTCCTCAACCACAAATTTAACCATCCTCCCTAGCCCATCCATCATATAAGCTTGCCCAGGCAGTTTCCAAGCACCGAACTTCATCTTTGTTTGCAACACCTTTTCTTGCTCCTTCCACATACCCTTACTACTATATATCGCGGCCATGAGTATATAAGCAGATGCTTTTTTCTTATTTAAATTCACTAATGATTTAAAAGCCATCCTTCCTATTTCAACATTCTCCCATTTGCGACAAGCACCCAAGAGTGTCATCCATGTCACTGCATCAGGATCACAAGGCAAATTTTGTAACAAATCAATAGCTTCATCTAACTTATTTGTGCGACCCAAAGGTCAACCATGCAATTGTAATGCATCACAGTAGGGGTGAGTCCATACTGTATAGGCATTACCTTAAGGTACTCCCATGCTTTTTCTATCATACCTGCATGGTTACAACATCCAAGGATACACAAAAATGTAATAGCATTTGGTCGAAAATCTTGATCTTGCATTACCTTAAAAAGGCTAAAGACAAAATAGTGTTTCCAAACCTACCATAACCTATTAAGAGCGCATTCCACGTTGATACATCCCTTGCTTGTGGGTGCAAATCAAATACTTCACGAGCCTCTTCCATATTCCACATTTGGCATAGAAGTCTACTAAAGATGTTACTACATAAGCATCAAATTCTCTTATCTCTGAATGGAACTTTGTCCAATGGCTAAGGCCCCATTCAAACCACATGCCTTGAGAGCAGCAACATATGTCACACAATTGGGCACACATCTGCACTCATTTTTCATTCTAGAGAAGCAATCCAAGGCAACACGACCCTGCCCATCATCCGCATAGCCCAGGATTAGAGTATTCCAGGACACCACGTCCGGCTGCTGGATATTGTCAAACACGTTCCTAGCATATACCATGCTACCACACTTGGCATACATATCTATGAGTGTGTTCTGCACGAACTGATTCATGTGGCAACCAATCTCCATATGAATCAATCTACCTCGTTCCAGACAACTTTTCTTCCCAGTTTCATCTCCATTTGCTGCCAGTGACATACATGCCTTGAGGGCAGCAAGATAAGTCACGCAATTGGGTGCACATCTGCACTCCTCTTTCATTCTGGAGAAGCAGTCCAGAGCAACAAGACCCTGCCCATCGTCCGCATAGCCCAAGATCAGAGCAGTCCAGGATACCACGTCCGGCTCTTGGATACTGTCAAACACGCTCCTAGCGTATACCATGCTGCCGCACTTGGCATACATGTCTACGAGCGTGTTCTGCAGAAACAGATTCATATGGCAACCAATATCCAAATGTATCTCTCTACCTCGTTCCAGACACCTTCTCTTTCCAGTTTCATCTCCATCTACTGCCAATGACGTGCATGCCTTGAGGGCAGCAAGATAAGTTGTGGAATCGGGGGACATCTTCTCTCGTCCTTCATCCTCGAAAACAAGTCCAAGGCAGCAAGACCTTGTGCACTGTCTGCATATCCCAGGATCACAGCATTCCAGGACACCACGTCCGGCTTCTGGATACTGTCAAACACGCTCCTAGCGTCTACCATGCTGCCACACTTGGCATACATGTCTATGAGCGTGTTCTGCACGAACTGATTCATATGGCAACCAATCTCCAAATGTATCTCTCTACCTCGTTCCAGACACCTTTCTTTCCAGTTTCATCTCCATCTGCTGCCAGTGACGTGCATGCCTTGAGGACAGCAAGATATCGTGGAATCGGGCAGACATCTTCTCTCGTCCTTCATCCTCGAAAACAAGTCCAAGGCAGCAAGACCTTGTGCACTATCTGCATATCCCAGGATCACAGCATTCCAGGAGACCACGTCCGGCTCCTGGATACTGTCAAACACGCTCCTAGCGTCTACCATGCTGCCGCACTTGGCATACATGTCTATGAGCGTGTTCTTCACGAACTGATTCATATGGCAACCAATCTCCAAATGTATCTCTCTACCTCGTTCCAGACACCTTTTCTTTCCACTTTCATCTGCTGCCAGTGACGTGCAGCCTTAAGGGCAGAAACAAATGTGACGGAATCAGGAGCACATCTTCTCTTTCCTTCATCCTCGAAAACAAGTCCAGGGCAGCAAGACCCTGTCCACTGTCCGCATATCCCAGAATCACAGCATTCCAGGACACCACATCCGGCTCCTGGATGCTGTCAAACACGCTTCTAGCGTCTACCATGCTACCACACTTGGCATACATGTCTATGAGCGTGTTCTGCACGAACTGATTCATATGGCAACCAATCTCCAAATGTATCTCTCGACCTCGTTCCAAACACCTTTTCTTTCTAGTTTCATCTCCATCTGCTGCTAGTGACGTCAGGCCTTGAGGGCAGCAAGATAAGTCACGCAATTGGGTGCATATCTGCACTCCTCTTTCATTCTGGAGAAGCAGTCCAGGGCAACAAGACCCTGCCCATCGTCTGCATAGCCCAGGATCAAGCAGTCCAGGACACCACGTCCGGCTCCTGGATACTGTCAAACACCTCCTAGCATCTACCATGTTGCCACACTTGGCATACATGTCTACAGCGTGTTCTGCACGAACTGACTCATATGGCAACCAATCTCCAAATGTATCTCTCTACCTCGTTCCAGACACCTTTTCTTTCCACTTTCATCTCCATCTGCTGCCAGTGACGTGCAGGCCTTGAGGGCAGCAAGATAAGTCGTGGAATCGGGCGGACATCTTCTCTCGTCCTTCATCCTCGAAAACAAGTCCAGGCAGCAGACCTTGTGCACTGTCCGCATATCCCAGATCACAGCAGTCCAGACACCACGTCCGGCTCCTGGATACTGTCAAACACTGTCCGAGCGTCTACCATGCTGCCGCACTTGGCGTACATGTTGATGAGTGTTGCTGCAACATACATGTTCGACTCGTTCCAGTTTCCACTGCCTTTGCATGGACTCGTTTCCCCTTGTGCAGGTCTTTTTTCCTGGTACAGGACTTTAAGTCAGAAAGGAGATCATGGACATGAACATTTCTGATTGCTGATTGTTGCCGCTTCATTTCCCAGTCATCAACTGCTTGGAAGTTGTTGACCATCCATTCCAAGTAGCCATTGTCAACCTGATTGATGTGCTTGCCACTGTGCTTTCCAAAATCAAACACATCTTGCCGCATGGAGTACACTCGAAACGAACCGTGCCTATGGCCAGTTCTCCAGGTACTGCCAATTCCCTCACATCGCACCTGTGGCCATGCAAAGTACCAATCATCGCGACTACTCCAGGTGCTCATACTATATTACTAGAAAGGATGCAAGAACTCTTCTATCAGGCACAGCGCAAGGGTAAGGCCGTCTACAGAACCAACCTAGGGCAGGAGATTCGTCTACTTCGACTTCTCAGGCTCCAACCCACAAGTTTTCGTGGCTGACCACATGGATGTCGACCGTGCTGCAAGCTATGTGGAGAGTCCAGGACCGTCCGACACTAAGGCCAATCACTACGAGTTTGCAAAGCAGGGAGTACACCAGTACAAGGACTGCCGGGAGTGTGCAAACGCAGTTGGCCTAGACATCACAGACATGCCAGCCCGTTATTACATCTGTGGAGGAGTCCCCAAACATATATTTTACACGGGTCCAAGGGAGCTCAAGCGCCTTATCTTGCGCATGTCAGCGATATAGCTGCTTCATGAATATCTTCTTTGTTTAGGTTGAGGTTGATTGTGGGACGGGGTTAGGAGGGTTGCGGTTGCAACTGGCCGTTCAGAGCATTCTTTTTATCCACGCAATACATCTGTTATGCCTTTTCAAGCGCCGTGCTCACACTGGACACAGGTCCTTTCATTCGCACCTCTTTTTGTCCTTACCATAGGAATGTGTATATTCAACGAGTTCAACCCAGTTAGTCAACGGTGGATAAGATGAATCAAAAACAAGTTTGTGACGAACCACAACAAGTTCGTGATGAATTTCGCAGCAAACCACAAAGTCAATGCTAGTCAGGAACCCAATCAATGGCACAAAGATGGTCAACGAATATTCAACGACGGTGAATGACATTTTAACACCGGTCGATGAAACTACATACGTTTTCAATGCTGTTCAATGACAAGTCAACCCCAGTCAACCTGGAGGTCATCAAAGGTCAACCTCAAAAAGTTCACTACTAACCTGTTTGAGGTTCACCACAAACACTACTAGCCACGTGTCAATTGTTTTGGCATTTGGTTAATAGCATAGTTCGTGAGAGGAAATTGTACTATAGGGAAGTTTACATCTCAGCTTTTCATTATGCAATAAGGGTTCTTTGAGGTTGAGCAATGGCAAAAATAAAAGCCATCGAGAGTGTCATAATTTTTACTATGACTCGGCTTTTTATTTTAGGCAAAACTAAAACTTATTTTCTAGAAAACTCTCCCATGACTTTGACATGCCAATTAGCTTTTTCAGTTGTATCAAATGTTAAATAGGGTTAAAACCCCTAAGGTTGCCCTAACCCACGCCCTAAAATCCCTTGGGTTTAGGGGTGAGAATTAGGATAGAGTAGCTAGTTGATGGTCCATCAAACCACTAGTCGATGCGAACAAGCGGGGGGCTAAACGGTCGAGCGGGAAAGGTACAACGGTACTAATCGATAGTGACGACTGTCAGGTGGCACTGATAGTGGGCTGGATCCAATCATCCGGATTAACTACCACAGTACGCGGACAGCACGTGTGAGGGAGGCGCATTAATGCCACAGAGTAGGACTCAGTCACAGGCGCAGACCAGTAGGGGAGTGCCACATGACCTAGGGTCTAGCACCGGCCGACCCACTATATAAGCAAGAAGGTCAGTAGTGGGTTGGGGTCCTTCTAGTCAGTCTTCTTCTTTGTATCTTGCTCCACCTTCTCTAGGGGAAGGGGCCATCTTGTATCTTGACATGCAATATATATCTAGATCTCTTCTATCTATTGTGCCTCCCACTAGATTGTCCTCTTCCTTCCCCTCTCCTCATCTGCTGTATCCTTCCATGAAGGTAGTAGCATTGCCCTAAGGGAACCCCTACCCACATGTACACAGACCCTTGCCATTATGTTCAGGTAGAGGCCATCACCGCATATTCCAGCATCTCCCGAGGTAAGGGCTGACTTACCACGGACCCCTAGGACTGGACATTGGCAACAGTGTCCTGGTGACCACCGAGCTACATAAGTCACCTCACAATTGGCATGCGGAGTCCCCAACGACCATTTGTGTCAATCATGGAGAGATATTAATTACACACAAATAGAGTTCACCATAGTAAGCAGAGTTGTGGCTTGGAGAAGGGATTAGAGAGTCGAGATTAACTCGTTTGAACAACTGGAGATCAGCGAGTACCAGCTGGCCAAGAGCATGTGTCAGACTGGCTAAGAGTGGCTAACGGAGGTACCCCGAATGCCACAGTCGGCCCGCCTCACCTGTCCAAGGGAATGACGCAACACCACATGGGCCGAACCTCTGAGAAACGAAAAACTCGGCACAATACCATCGAAAGCCGGTCGCAAGCTGTAGACGACAAAGAAAGGTATGAAGAACCCCTAGCACGTTCTAATAGAATCCAGGTGTAGGAATGGGCAGGAACAAGCAACACCTGGACGGCGACCTCGCCTGGCAATGGCCTACAACATAGAGTGGAATAGATGGTAGGATGATGGAAGCCTTGCACCCCCTCCCGACGTGGGTGAAAGTGGGCTATGACGAGCCCCCACACTAGAGAGTGAATTCGTGTTCGATGAGTACCCCCAAGGGAGAAGACCTCGTGCCAAAAAAACCAGAGAGGGAAGGCATGTGCTAGAGGCAGGAGAACTTGAGTGGCGACGTTAGCATAGGTAGTGATAGGGGACGAGCCAGAGGTTCTATGTGGCCAATGCTACGAGAAGACGCCAAGGTAAGAAACCCAGGGCCATCGTCACCCACCAGGGTGGACCATGGATACTCAAAAAGAGGGAGGAAGAGCCTCATTGGAAGGCCCCTAAAGGGCATTGACCACCACGAAGAAACCTTTGCACTAGAAGTTCAATCGATCAGACGACATAACAGGCCAGGGTGAGTACCAAGATGATGGCCTGAGGCTCCGAAAGGCTGAGCTATAGATGGGAAGACCACCCGCTCGAAGGCAATGGACGTCAATGAGCTGACAATTGAGAGGAGGTGCCATGAGGAGGGCCACACAGTGGTCACTCTGGGCAAGGGATGAGCATTTTGTTCCAGGGCGAGGGAAATCCGCCCAAGTGAGCGAGATAGTACCAACCACTCGAGGGAATTCTGCAAAGGCACATGGCAGAGCCGTGACAACCATGAGACGAGGAGATACCATCTCAGGGTGAGGAGAATCTGCCCTAGCAGCCATGATCATTCTAACACTGCAAAGGGATTCCTCAAGGTTGCACGATCCTGCCAAGCCACCCGCTGGATGAGGGAATACCGTCCAATTGAGATATGCCTCGCCACCAACCATCAGGCTGGTCCCGTAAAGGGGCCCTTGAAGGACAGTCGGGAGGAGCCCATCCTTGTCTCCAACCCTCAATCGAAGGGTGGGGGTGCAAGGGAGGAAAAAGGTACCCGTAGGATACCAAAACATGGACTACAACATGTTCGAAGTGGAGGATCCAAACTGAAGCACCTCCCATGCTCAACAGGATGCCATGGGAGTCGATCCAGTGACATTACTAGTCCACACACTCAATCGAATGCAAGAGAGCACAGTGATAGTGCCCTTACCCGTGTTCCGAGGAGCGAGGGGTGAAGACATTGACCAACATGTACCGAAGTTTGAGTAGGTGTGTGAGTTGAGAAGCGTAAGTGACAACCATAGGAAGTTGAGCGCATTTGCATGCACTCTAGACAAGAAGGCACACGCATGGTAGATGCGATTCCACGAGGCAAATGAAGAAGCTCGCTAGGAAATCATGTGGAGGGCGTTTCTGGATACCTTCCGGGAGGAGAAGAACGAGGAAGAGGTAATTCATGAACTATAGCTAACTTGAAGTAGAAAGCAGGAGAATCGGTTGATGAATACATAGTTCGCATGCTAGGGTACATCGCTTGGTTAAGGGATTCCCCTGTCGACCTAACCAAGAAGATGTGGTACCGGAAGGGATTGTGGTCGGAGATTCGTAAGTGGATCGGGCTGGACGACGATTGAATGTTGATAAGTTACTTTGGTATGCCAATAAAGTAGAAAGCGAGAAGATAAGAAACATCAAGAGAAGAAGACGCAAGACAAATTAGATGCGAGGGGGCAAATGACACTACCACGGAAGAGGAGAACCTCTCAGACGCCCCAAAGCCCACCAAAAGGGAGCAATGGTCGAGAGCCAAAGAGCACGTACAACCACAGCAAGGGGAGGCCCACAAGGCAGCAGCATGGAAGGAGGACCTAATTGCAACACTGGCTCAGAGACCTAATTGTAACACCACATGCAGAGATAAGTATTGTTGGGTATATAACATTCACGGGTCCCACAACACGAACAATTGCTATCGACTGGCTGAGCTCATGAGTAACAGGCTACCATATACAGCCGCATTAGCGGTGGAATAGAAGGCAGAGGGGGACACAAAGAGTCGGAGGAGCTATGGGTGCAAAACAAATGGGAATGACTAACCTCGCAGAAGGTCACGATTAGGAAACTATAGTTAGAGGTCCCATTCCCAGGAGCGGTAGCTCTATCGACCAAGGTACAACGACATGGATAGATGGCCAGAACGCTGGAGATGATTTGCACCCTATGTGGTGGCTAGCAGCCGCTCTACTGGTGCTCTTGGATATTGTTGATCAAGCCAATGCTGAAGCGCAAGCACCCAACACCGCAAGGGTGGCAAACGAATAGATCCCCACTGGTCCGACACCAATCCCCACGTTGCAGGCCAACTAGGTAATGGTGGTATTACTAGAACGAGATGGCAGGGAGAACACAACACTACAAACTCAACTATGGAAGAGACAAGGTGTCCACATGCTCACAAAACCAAGGGAAAGGGGAGGCATCACGAGAAGGAACGAGTAGCAAAACCCTCGGGGTTGAGGCAGTGGGCGAGGAGGCGCACCAAAGTGCCAACCACTCTAGGGCCGGCAGAGCCCAACTAGAGCCAAGGATTGGGGGGAACCCGAGGATGTAGGAACACCTCTCAATCAGCATAGGAGAGGCCAAGGCATCGATGAACAAGGTGTGCCATTCACCCCATCCGTGCTATGCAGGGCTCAGCCACATGGATCAGCCAGACCCTAGCCAAGGGGCACAATGATTGCAATGGACTTCATGGATGATGTACCGACCATTCCACTTCAAGTGGCGGGCCACACAATCAGCAACATAATCATAAACGGAGGGTCGGCAGTGAACATCATGTCAAAGGAACTCCATCATGAGCTGAGTATGCCAATCCCAGAGCCTACTCCCTTCCACGTACGCATGCAAACCAAGCTGAGGTAACACCCAAGGGTATCCTAAGGGTAGTGGAAGTCAAGATCCAAACTATCAAATTTTGGATAAATATAGTTATCCTCAGTATGCACACAAAAGGGGATTCAACTTGCTTCTAGATCGCCCTTGGCTTAGGGGCGCAAAGTGCAGCACGACTGGGAACACCAGCAAGTAAGATTCTGTGCCAGGAGGGGACTGATATCCGTGTCAGCAAAGCAAGTCCTAGCACCCCCGCAAGAGTTCCGAGCGCTAGAATACCATGAGCCATGCAAGCATGAAGGACTGGACGATGACAAAGCATCAACCTCCCGTGCCGATCCAGAAGGCTCGCCCTGTGTAAGTTAGGAGTGCCCTCACTAGGGAAGGCACAAGCGGACAGGTAGAGGACCACAGGGGAGCGCTCGAAGCCCAAGGCAATACAAACACAATACATGAGCTTAGGGAATGAATCACTGACCACCTTCGCAATTCCAGAAGAGTAACCCAAAGGTACCATGGCCAGACGGGAGCACCACCTAAGGAAGGCCAACCCAAGCCTGGTAGTAGACTTAACCACCACCAACGGCCCCATGCCAACCTAAGCCTCAGCCGAGAATACCCACAGCCATAACTAATTAGAGATCAACTAGAGAAGTTAGGGAGGGAGGACCTCCGGCAGGGATATCACCTGCTAGAAGTAATTCGCAAAGTTCTAGGTGTGGCACACATGGGATTGGTGGCTGGAGACCTCGGAGGGAAGGAAATAACTGGGAAGGCCCTACATATAGGACTAGGGGGCTTCACTAGACGTCATCAGGATGGCAAGGAGCGGCAATATCAGACAATCACTACGACAGACAGCCAACAAAAACCACTTTGAGATGAACATCCCCTCATATGGAGCCTAGATTGAGGTGCACTGGGACAAAGCAGCCACTGTAACAGAGAACCCCCAAGGAAGCACGTCATAGGGGTGGTGCGGCCAAGAGGAAGACCTGCAACCACACATGTGGTCAGCTCACAGGGTCACATGGTTCACGAGGGTGGATCGCACACGTGAGGTACATACTACAAAGGCAATGATCGTTGAGCAATGCCATCATTGCGAATCAAGGATAGGGATAGTCGCGCCAAGTCACCTCAAAGGACATCATGAGGACTGCCACATCGGCTGTGCCTTGGGAAGGAGATGTACAATGCAACGCTGTCAATCACCATGATGACGAAATGGACAAAGTGGAACAGGCCAATGGTCATCCGAGAAATTCGCATGTCCTACGGAAGTCAGGTAAGGACGGCGGAGCTTATCGCTCTCATGCACTCTAGATTCAAGGAGATAATCGAGTGCCCCAACGTCTAGAAGGTCAGAAGGTAGATGTGCTTGCTAGGGTTCTTCGACCTTCCGTGGGGAGAAGTGGAGAACCTAGGATTTGCCAAGAGAGCTAGGCAATTTATCCAGTCTGCATGGTAGCAAGCCAAACTGAGTGGGCAGTGATCCGGTTTTTCTTAGAAGGTAGCACATCCTTTCACATAGGGTTCAAAAAGCTGGCAACATTATTCCAACTATTGGAGGATGGCTCACAGTAGGAGAATTATTGGAGGTTGAGCCACAGAGGTCTACCACCAGAGGAAACGAGGCGTTACAACATGAGGGGGGCATACAGGAAAGGGAAGAAGCGGCCGAGTTCATAGCATTGATAACCTTCATGTTCACTGGAAGAACAGAGAGACAAATCACCATGCAACTAGCGAACGGCCTCTCTAGAGCTTGGGAAGGAGTCACGGTGAATTAGGCAGATAGCCTCAGACAATACCTGGTTCTGACACTAACCCCTGGGATCTACGAAATTTGGACCGGGTCCGAGCGAAGACTTTCCATGGCCGGCCATATTGATATCATGACCGTTGATCTAGTTCGCCAAGCTACAACTTCAATATCGGCACAACTTTGAGCTGGTACAATAGGGACACAAGGGGAAGAGTAGACCGAAACAAGTCAAATCAATTAAGGGAAACAGTCGAAACCTCCGGAGTCGTCGAGAGAGCAGCAAGAGACAACACCTCTCTTGAGCAAGAACAACCCAAGCATCGGGAACCCCGCAAGAAGGGGCGAAGACCCCAGATGGCAGAACCCATATGGGGGATTCTGCTGGCAATAGGGCCCCCATTACCACGGAATTCAACACCAGAAATGGTTGGACGGCCTACCAAACCAGCACAACCGGATGATCGAGAGGGGACATGGGGCGATTCCAAGGAAGAGTCTGAAGATGCCTACCAGCATTTCCATGTCAATGGCCGGTGGGCCTCATCGGCTCATCTCAAACTTGCGAAAACCTTTGACCAATTAAGGGAAGCAGTGGTGGTGTATAATGACCTCAACCTCCCATGCGTGACTAAGGAACATGACACCATAGTAACTAAGCTTACAGAATAGCGACAGGTTGTGCAGGAGGATGCCGAGAAATCTAGGGAACTACTCCTCTAGGGAGCCCAATTGTATGAGGGAGGTACGATAGCCTCCAAAGACTCCACGACCACCACATGCACACACATGGGCAGGCCATAGCAGAGAAAGAGCAGCAAAACCATGAACTCGTGACTAGGATCGAACAAAGGGAAAGGGAGCTTGAGGAAACCTGAGCAAAGTTGGCAGCTGTCAGGGAGGAACTACACCAGCACATCACCCAACTCATAGAAGCCAAGGCCACACTCACGACCAACCGAGAGGAACCCACACCAAGGGGGCCAGGGGCAATTGTCCCATTTCAACCAAACGTGGGAGAGAGCACGGCTTGGACAAGACCTTGAGATACAAGACCAAGGCATTATTGGAGCTAGAAGCAGTTGGAGGAGACCATAGGAGCGATGACAAGGAATTCTAGAGCGAGCATAGAGATCACAGGTACGAATAAACTCTTCCACCTATTGGTGTAGTCGAGGCCACTAATAGTTACAGCTAATTAGTTCCACTGTTTTTGTAATGCCAAAGTGATCAGCAAGCGGAGTGTCGTGATGAGACTGTAGCACTTGAAGTCAAGTGTCACCCGGTGGAACATAAACCAAGTCATTACAAGAAGAAGCAGACTGTTGGCAAATTGGAATAAATTGTAGTTGGGTCGTGAGACAAATGGAGTGTTACCTACGAGGTGACTCAAGATATCCTGAGCTAGTGGATCAAAGACGGGTTCAGAGTGAATAGTGTCAAGAAGGCCGAAGTCAAAGGGTGCAACATGAACGGCCAATGCTTGGAGGCATTTGGGACTAAGTACCACTTGCTTTTGTTGGTCAAATTCGATGTCACCAACATGCGGTGCCAAATATGCTCGTTGTGAAAGCGTGTTGGATTGATTTTAGTAAGTGCTAGGTCAATACTTAATCTCAAAGTCAAACCGAGAGAGGACCTAATGGGTCCAACAAGCTTAACGTCAATTCAGAACTTAAGCCTGAGAGAAGTAAATCAAGTTCTAGTGATCAATGAAGACAGTTACCTTGTGCGGGGAGTCTTCAAGAAACCTTCGCCACTCTTGGAAGCAATCCATGATAGTTAAAAGTTCCTTGTCATGAATCCCATAGTTAACTTCCATAGCCATGAACTTGTGCTAGTGGAATCCTACGGGGTGTAGATCATTGTCGGAGCCATACTGATAGAGAATACCACCCAAAACAAAGTCAGACGCATTTGTCTCCATCACAAAGGGTTTGGTCGAGTCAAGATGAAGCAAGATCGGAGACGAGGTAAAAGCAAACTTGAGTGTGATAAAAATGTTCTCAGCCTCCATAGACACTTGAATGGAACCTCCTTGGTGAGCTGATTCTGTCAGAGTTTTTACCTGGTGCCACAAAGGCAGCTTGCTAGGTGCCAACCCTGGAATCCCCTCTCTGGAAACCCCACGGAATCTGGTAAAATAACCCGTATTAGGAACCCAAGCCTTAGGAACTCCAACCCTAACTGACTAAGCCCAACGAACGAGACTCACCTTGTGGATCAGGATACACGGACTAGCTGAGCTTTAGGTGTCGTTCCTAGCTTGGCGTGGTTGAGGCGGCCGGAGCAAGGCCTCAACCACTAGTTCTGCGGAACGTGAACTCGGGCAATACCTTTGAGCTTGCGAGCAGGTTTTCGGACCAAGGAATCTGGCTAACTCCTTGGAAGTGACGTGCCTTGGTCTCAAAGGCAAGATCATGCCAACGATAAGGATAGTCTAACCCTAGGGTGGGTTGTACCCCTGTCGTGTGGAAGTTTGGGCGGCACAACAGAGGGTTGCACCTTGACGACACAAGCTTAGCTTGCACCGGTAGGAGGTTAACGAGCTCTCTTTTGAACCCAGGAAGCCTCACTACATATACTCTACCTTATTTATGTGACGGACCCCCCCCCCCCCTATTTACCTAAATGAGTAAGTGGGCTGGCACGAAATGCCAGCCCTTAAAGAAACTAGTTGTCCTAACCTAACCCTAAACCTAACCCCTAGGGGGGGGTATTAGGGCGTGGGGTAGGGCAACCCTAGGAGTGTCCCTAACCCTTATTTTGACAAGCTATACTTTAAACCTAGAACGTCAAACCGGGGGAGAGTTTCTAGAAGGTAAGTTCTAGCTTCGCCTAGAGTTTCCTGCAAATACCTAATGACACCCGGCCGGACCATCACCAGATACCCAAGTGCACTAAGTGGGCCTGTTTCCTACTACATCTAGGGTTCGTCACACAACTCGGTAGGTAACAACAGTCAAACCCCAAAGTAAAGGGTCGAGTCATAGTAAAAACTATGACACACTCCCCGCCTTTGAAAATGTCAACGTCCTCGTTGACGTCTAACTCCAAGACTAGATAATGTTAGAGAAAACTAACCAAAACTAACATATCACTCTATGCGGAGTCAGCCAAAAGTTCACAAGTTTTATTACCCCCCTTGCATTACGCGAAGCCAAGTACTTCAGAACCGTCGTTCACTGAGTCGTAGACCAGCTGCCGGAGGCACCACCTGCGACATGAAGTCATGGAGACCTTTTGCACGTCTGCAAAGTCTGTCACCCGACGCACACAACACAGTGGTTAATTTCTTTACGTAACTAGAATTTATATTGGAGGCCTCTAGTTAGTGTTGTTGCCGGCCCCTTGGTTAATAAGAAATAAAGGTTCACTTTATTTCTGATCATCATTACCAACAGTTTGAGACCTCGCCTCAAACTCATTCACTACTCCATCGCGTTCTGCAGATTCTCCAATGGTTCCCATGTCGACTCGCATGCCGGGTAACCTTTCCACTTAACAAGATATTCACGTTTACGTTTTCGTCGTCCATGAATGTTCCTCCCCTTTAATATCGCCTCAACTTCGAATTCTTTTCCTCACCAACTAATTCTGGCGGCGGACGTAAACTACGATATCTATCCGGATGTTTCTCATCCTTGTGGAATGGCTCGAGTAAATGACATGAAACACATTGTGTATTCCTTCCAACTCTGGAGGAAGATCTAACCCATAAGCCACTTTCCCTACTTGCTTCACCACCTTGTATGGACCTATGTAGTGCGATAGAAACTTCCTCGAAAGAGTCGTTGGAACCTTCAGGTTTTTGGTACTCAACAATACCATATCCCCAACCTGATACTCTACATCCCGTCGATGTTTATCGTACTGCTGACGATACCTTTCCTGTGCTGCAGCCATCGCTTGACGAGCAGCTTCCCATGTTCGATACAATTGTCCCGTGAACTCTGCTACAGATGGAACTCGATTGCTATCGTCTTTCGGTAACACCATACTCTGAGGAATACCACCCTTATTCCCAGTTAACACTTCCATCGGGCTACATCCGATTGCATGTGTGTCGAGTTATTGTAACATATCTCAGCCATATCCAAGTGTTCAGCCCAATCAAGTTGATCACCTTGAACATAGCATCTGAGATAGTCCTCGACTTGTCGGTTTACCCTCTCCGTCTGACCATCCGTTTGTGGATGATAAGCCGTACTAAACCTCAGCATCGTCCCAAATTGCTTGAACAACGTTCCCCAAAACTTGCCAGTAAATCGAGGATCCCGGTCTGAGATCATCGTTTCCGGTAGCCCTCGCACTCTTACGACTTCGTGGAAGAACAACTTTGCTGCTTGTTTTGCATTCACTGTCTCTACAGTTGGAATGAAATGAGCAACCTTTGAAAATCGATCGACCACCACCATAAGAGCATTGAAACCACAAGATTTTGGCAATCCCATGATAAAGTCCAAAGTAACACTTTGAAATGGCCGCTCTGGAATCGGTATACATTGTAACTTCCCAGCTCGTTTTTGCGAACGACTTTTCACTTGTTGACATGTGGGGCATGTCTTGACATACTTGGCAACATCGTCTATCATACCCGGCCAATAGAATCCCTGTTTCAACAAAGCCAACGTCTTGTGCCTTCCACCATGCCCTGCCAAAGGAACGTCGTGATGCTCTCTTAATAGCCTCTCCCTCCATGTCCCTTCTGGAACATAGAGTCTCTTTTCTTTATAATAAAGAACTCCATCTCGTACTGCAAAATGGCCTGTTTGAGTGCATCCATTCGACTTTCTATTCCTGCTGGAATATTACCATCTCTTCGTAATTGATGAACTTGTTTCCTCTTTGCCACCAGGCTCAAAGCTTCCTTGGCAAACTTGTCCTGAGGATACGCCGTCACAAATTCATCCACCAAAGTTGACACGGGTGCTGACATAATACGAAGATGACCCTTTCTACTGAGTGCATCAGCTACCACATTGTCCTTTCCCGCTTATGTCTGATTTCAGGCTGAAATCGTGCCAACTTCTGCTGCCATCTAGCATACTTTGGTGATAGCTTCGGCTGCGTTTCAAAATACCTTAGAGTTACACTATCTGTCCAAACCACAGTGCCATGACTTGGAAGATAATGACGCCAATACTCCAAGGAAGCAACAATAGCATACATCTCCTTTTCGTGAGTAGGCCATCGAGTTTGCGCGGCATCTAACTTCTTCGAGAAAAAGGACACTGGATGTCCTTTCTGTTGCAATACACCACCAATTGCAAAGTCGGAAGCGTCACATTCTACTTCAAAGGGATCTTCAAAGATGGGCAACTGCAAAACTGGCTCAGAAGAGATAGCCTCTTTGAGTTTGACGAATGCACGTTGGCACTCTGGAGTCCAATGCCATGGAATGTTTTCGTAAGATCTGTCAATGGGGCCGCTATTTCTGAGTAACCCTTTATGAATCTTCGGTAATACCCTGTCAGACCAAGAAATGATCTAACTTCATGCACGTCTTTTAAGTCATCCACTCAGTAATAGCTTGAATTTTCTTTGGGTCCATGGCAACCTCCCCACCTGAGATCAAGTGTCCCAAGAAATCTATCTTGGTTTGACCAAATGCGCACTTGCTTTCTTTAGCATACAACTGGTTCTCTCTCAACCTCTGAAACACTTTTTCTAAGTGTTCCACATGTTCTTCAATTGTCGAACTGAAAACCAGAATGTCATCAATATACACCACCACGAACTCGTCTAGATAGTCTCTAAACACATCATCCATCATTGTGCAAAAAGTTGCTGGAGCATTGCACAACCCGAATGGCAAGACTAGAAACTCAAATGATCCATAACGCGTTCGAAAAGCGGTCTTCTCAATGTCATTCTCTGCTACCCGAATCTGATGGTACCCGACCTCAAGTCTATTCTTGAAAAGTACTTTGCTTTTGATAGTCTATCAAACAAGTCGTCCACTCGCGGAAGAGGATACTTGTTTTTGATAGTTATCGCGTTCAGTGCTCGATAGTCCACACACATTCGCATCGTACCATCCTTTTTCATTACAAACAAGATCGGTGCACCATATGGTGATCGACTAGGTCGAATGTGTCCTCGACCAACCAATTCCGTCAGCTGTCTCTTCAATTCAATCAACTCTTGAGGATTTAACCGATATGGGGCTCTTGCCGGTGGAGACGAACCCGGCAAAACTCTATTCTGTGGTCCACAGCTCGACGTGGAGGTAACTCAGGCGGCAAATCTTCCGGTAACACATCCCTAAACATGTTCAAGACTTCCAAAATAGGTTCGGGAACAGTTCTTGACCATCTCCTATTTTGACTTCACCAGTATCCAAAACCATTGCAAGAAACACACGTTCCCGATGTCTAACTGCTTTACGCAACTGAGTTAAGGTAAGGAACATAGGATTCCAATCCTTATCAGTTAGCGTTTCCATTCTGAGCGTGTTTTTCTAATGGCTTCTTTATCTGCTGCAAGCGTGATTCGATTATCTCCGGAACCCCTCATTTCGATTACATGTTTATGGAACCATTCCATACCCAGAACAAAGTCAAACCCCGTCATATTCAAGACAACTAAGTCTAGCTTAGCCTTCCAATCTTTGATTTGGACAGGAACTGCCCTTGCTATATTATTAGTATTTTGAGAACCTTTGCCAAAATTGATCTTTATTTCACACATCTTTATTACATCCAAATTCAATCGACGAGCTAGACTAGTCGATATGAAGTTGTATGTTGCTCCAGTATCGATCATCATTCGGACTCGGTCCCTCGTATCCTTCCTCTTCTGACTCATCTTCCGGATCTTCAAGCGTTTCTGGTTCAGCAACTTCCTCTTCTACCATCGCCTTGAAATGTCCTGATTGTTGTGAGGGTGCCGGACACTCTTTAGCAAAATGACCAGGCTTGTTACAATTATAACATTTCACGACCCCGCTTGCGGAACGCGGGGAGCAGACTTTGGAGCCGATCCTTTGGCCTGCTGAGAAGGTGGTAACGCCAATGGTTTTCGAAATCCGGTGGGTCTTGATGTGTCCAAAAACTTGGAACTGCCGACAAAGGGACTTGCACTTCGAATTGATGGCGATTGGTCTGGTCGCCTATCAAACCTTCTGAACCCAGACTTTGGAGGAAACTTCCTTGGTTTAGGTTTTGCTTCCTCCCCTTTGTACAAGTCTTCTAACGACATGCCATAAGCAACCTTTTGAGCTGCCTCTTGACATTCCCGATAGCTTGTTGGCTTGTACCTTAAGATTTCTCTTCGCGTCTTCTTATTCAAGCTAGCCATGAAGCAACTTCGAGCTTCATCATCGCTCATATTTGGCACCAATCGCCGTACACTTTCGAATCGATAAACGTGGTCCATAGGACTTCCCCGAACTCCCTGTTGACAAAGTGCTAGGTCAGCACGCAATCGCAAACGAGATCATCCGGCATATACTGCTTTTTGATCTCCTTTTTCATGTGCTTCCAGCTGTTTCGGTATCCACGTTCACCTTCAACAATTCGCCACCAAGTCTTAGCTTCTTCTTTAAGAAATGCTTGGCACATGCAACCTTTTCAGTCTTTCTCACGGAAGCAGCCTCAAAATAGCTTTCCATATCGTACAACCACATCCAAAACTGTGTAATCCTTTGAACCCATGAAATTCGAAGGCTTTACCGGTTTGAATTTACTGGGACCTCTACCACTTCTTCTGTTGAAGAATCTGATTCAGAGGAACCTGACTCTGAGTCATGCTTCTTCTTCTTTTTCCGTGTGTCTAGTTGCGGAACATCCGGCACTGCTGTATTTGTTGGAATCCGAACGGCAACATTATCGATTCGGTCGTTCAACCCCAGAACATCCCCTCGAAGTTCATTTAGGGCATCCATCATTATTTCTCGCCAACCAGGTCGTTGTCTAACCCTAGGGGGTCGACCTGGATCAACCTCATCCATCTCCTCATTTTGAGCCTCTGCGACAGCCCTCTCTGCCTCAGGCTCTGGTTGCTTTCTCTTGCTCATTGTATTGAACCCTAGTGTCAACACTCGGAGAATATGCTCGGAATATTCCCAATGTTAAGTTGGAAACACCCTGCACAGGTTGTACACCCACACACATCAGCTTGAACTAGCATAAGACTTTCGGACATACCTAGAATCTCACGCCGACTCACTGAGCAAGTGTTCTCCGAAGTTTGACAACTCACAGGATCAAACTCTCTGCGCAGAATACAGACATGTTAACCAAAGCGATAGAGTAGATCAAGAATTTAGAGTTATCTAAACATTGAAACACTCTATGACTTAAGGTAGTCCTACTGACCGCAGAGAACTTGCTCCGCTACCAATTGTCAGAGTTTTTACCTGGTGCCACAAAGGCAGCTTGCTAGGTGCCAACCCTGGAATCCCCTCTCTGGAAACCTCACGGAATCTGGTAAAATAACCCGTATTAGGAACCCAAGCCTTAGGAACTCCAACCCCTAACTGACTAAGCCCACGAACGAGACTCACCTTGTGGATCAGGATACACGGACTAGCCGAGCTTTAGGTGTCGTTCCTAACTTGGCGTGGTTGAGGCGGCCGGAGCAAGGCCTCAACCACTAGTTTTGCGGAACGTGAACTCGGGCAATACCTTTGAGCTTGCGAGCAGGTTTTCGGACCAAGGAATCTGGCTAACTCCTTGGAAGTGACGTGCCCTTGTCTCAAAGGTAAGATCCTGCCAACGATAAGGATAGTCTAACCCTAGGGTGGGTTGTACCCCTGTCGTGTGGAAGTTTGGGCGGCACAACAGAGGGTTGCACCTTGACGACACAAGCTTAGCTTGCACCGATAGGAGGTTAACGAGCTCTCTTTTGAACCCAAAAAGCCTCACTACATATACTCTACCTTATTTATGTGACGGACCCCCCCCCCCCGTTTACCTAAATGAGTAAGTGGGCTGGCACGGAAATGCCAGCCCTTAAAGAAACTAGTTGTCCTAACCTAACCCTAAACCTAACCCCTAGGGGGGGGGTATTAGGGCATGGGGTTAGGGCAACCCTAGGGTTAGGTCAACCCTAGGAGTGTCCCTAACCCTTATTTTGACAAGCTATACTTTATAACCTAGAACGTCAAACCGGGGGAGAGTTTCTAGAAGGTAAGTTCTAGCTTCACCTAGAGTTTCCTGCAAATACCTAATGACACCCGGCCGGACCATCACAGATACCCAAGTGCACTAAGTGGGCCTGTTTCCTACTACATTTAGGGTTCGTCACACAACTCGGTAGGTAACAACAGTCAAACCCCAAAGTAAAGGGTTGAGTCATAGTAAAAACTATGACAGATTCAATAGAAGCACAATTTTGGAGAAGTCTTTAATGAAGTGCCGTATAAATTGGCAAAGCCAAGGAAACATTGGATGTCTCAAGTTGACTTTGGCATTTTCCACTCAAGAACTATTCACACCTTGGCTAGGTCCATGGAGATTCCAGTGTGTGACACCATGTATCCTAAAAACTCAACCTAGTGAAATTGACACTTCTCCAACTGGGCATAGAGACCATACTACCGAAGTCTTTTCAAAACCTAACGAACATGTTGCTGATGTTCCTCCCTGTCTTTAAAAAAATAAGGATGTCATTCAAGTAAATAATCACAAACCAGTCAAAGATGTCAGAGTTTTAACCCGGAGGGCTAACACGTGGCAACATGTGACCACCAAGTGGCCTTCCAGCGTCAATTCCCTGTGTGAGCAACATTAAATCTTCCAAGATAATCCTAAAAGTCTGACTCAAATGCCTAGTTAAATAGAAGACTTAGAGTCCTACCCTAAGCCCCCTAGAATGACCATCCCCGAACCCTAGAGAATATCCCAAGTAGACTTTAGAATCCTATCCTAGTAGACCTAGACAGGCTCATGCCCTAACCTCATCAAGGAGATGTGCCTTACACATACCCTCATGATAAAGCTAAGGCATCGCCACTTATCCCTTGAGAAATCAACCCTCATTTCGGCGTACAACCCCTTTAGGACGACAAGGGTACCCTGAACCACGGCTAACCTTTGAGGGTTTGAGTGGTCAAGTTATACCCTAGACCTAGGGCTAGTACTTAGTGAGGGCACGAGTGTGCGCCGTAGACGACCATGAGTGTTCTACTAAGCAAAATCCCTTAGGCTAGGTTTGGATAACCCTAAGTATATGACCTTGCGAGTGTTTCACGAAAGGGCTTATGCTATCAAGCTTAGGTTGTTCAACCCCTGGATTCCAAGGAGAACACTCCCCTAGCCAAGTGTGCCTAAGCACACCTAGTTATGAGACCTAACCTCCCTTTAGCAAATGCCCAAGGCTTAGCACCCTAGTGCGAGCACAAGCATGTCTGTTTGCTAGAGTATCCAACCCCTTGGCGACAAGCCCATGACATAACCCAAAGGGCGTGCCTCGGGTGTTGTATCGTGTGACGTCTAGCCCAATGTCACATCTCCATGTGACACTGCCTTCCACGATGTGGGTTATCATGCCATAACCCTTAGATTTGAGAGTTGCACCAAATGCCACAAACGTGGCTCTTAAATGCCAACTCTAGAACCCCTTAGTGAACCCTAAGGAACTAGGTAATGTGAACCTGTCAAACAAGATCCCACGTCCACAGTTGGACAAGGACACAAACGTGCCTTGCTTGGCTGTGAGTGCTACACCTAGCTTGACATGGAGGAGGAGGCTGGAGACAAGCTTCTACCTCTGCTTCTTGGAATGTACAATCTGACAAGACCTCCTAGACATGGATTCACCAACGTTAAGGGTAAGCTACCTCGAAGGTGGGATGTACCCCTGTCATCTGGAAGTTAGGGCGGCACAATAGAGGGTTGTGCCTTGACGACACAAGCTAGAGCTTGCACCGGGAGAAGAGTAACGAGCTCAATCATGAACCAAGAACCCCACTCCTACATACTACCTTATTTATGTGATAGAGCCCCCCCCCCCCCCCCCCCCCCCCTCACTTTCCTGTATGTGTAAGTGGGCTGGCACTAAAATTCTAGAGTTGGCATTTAGAAGCCACTTTTGTGACACTTGGTGCAACTTTTGAATCTAAGGGCTATGGCATGATAGCCCACATCAGGGAAGGCAATGTCACATAGAGATGTGACACTGGGCTAAACGTCACACGATACAACACCCGAGGCACGCCCTTTGGGGTTGTGTCATGGGCTTGTCGCTAAGGGGTTGAATACTTTGACAAATAAACATGCTTGTGCTCGCACTAGGGTGCTAAGCCTTGGGCATTTGCTCAAGGGAGGTTAGGTCTTGTAACCAGGTGTGCTTAAGCACACTTGGCTAGGGGAGTGTCCTCCTTAGAATCCAAGGTTAAAACAACCTAAGCTTGTTAACATGAGCCTTTCCATGAAGCACTCGCAAGGTCATGTACTTAAGGTTTTTCAAACCTAGGCTTAGGGAGTTTACTTAATAGAACATTCGTGTCCGCTTACGGCGCACACTCGTGTCCTCACTAAGTACTAGCCCTAGGTCTAGGGTAATGACATGGCCACCCAAACCCTTAGGGGTTAGTCGTGGTTCAAGGTACCCCTTGTCGCCCTAAAGGGGTTGTACTCCCGAATGAGGGTGATTCCTCAAGGGGTAAGTGACGATGCCTTAGCTTTATCATGAGGGTATGTGTAAGGCACATCTCCTTGATGAGGTTAGGGCATGAGCTTGTCTAGGTCTACTAGGATAGGATTCTAAAGTCTACTTGGGATATTCTCTAGGGTTCGGGGATGGTCATTCTAGGGGGCTTAGGGTAGGACTCTAAGTCTTTTGCCTAATTGGGCCCCTAAGTCAAACTCTTAGGGTTATCTTGGAAGACTTAGCGTGCTCACACAGGGTGATGACGCCAAATGGCCACTTGGCAATCACGTGTTTGCCACGTGTTAGCCCTTTGGGTTAAAACTCTGACACAACCCTTAGGAACTTAAGCCCCTAGCTAACTAAGTCCATGAACGAGGCTCACCTTGTGAATTAAGATACGCAGACCAATTGAGCTATAGGTATCGTTCCTAGCCTGGCATGGTTGAGGCGGCCGAAGCAAGGCCTCAACCACTAGTTCTGTGGAACGTGAACTCGGGCAATGCCTTTGAACTTGCGAGCAGGTTTTCGGACTAAGGAATTTGACTAACTCCTTGGAAGTAACATACCCCCGTCACAAAGGCGAGATCCTACCAACAATAAGGATAGTTTAACCCAAAAGTGGGATGTACCCCTGTCATGTGGAAGTTTGGGCAGCACAACAAAGGGTTGCGCCTTGACGACACAAGCTTAACTTGCATTAGTAGGAGGTTAACGAGTTCTTTTTTAAACCCAAGAAGCCTCACTACACGTACTCTACCTTATTTATGTGACGGAACTCCCCCCTTGTTTTCCTACATAAGTGGACTGGCACGGAAATGCCAACCCTTAGTGAAAAGAGATGCCTAACCTAACCATAAACCTAACCCCTAGGGGGGGTATTAGGGCGTGGGGTTAGGGCAACCCTAGGGTTAGGTCAACCGCAGGGGTGTCCCTAACCCTTTTTTGATAAGTATACTTTGTGAAAAACCCTAACCTAGAACGTCAAAACGGGGGAGAGTTTTTCTAAATGGAAGTGCTAGCTTTGCCAAGAGTTTCTTACAAATACCTAACGACACCCGGCCGGACCATCATTAGATACCCAAGTGCACTATGTGGGCCTGTTTCTTCTACATCTAGGGTTCGTCACATAATCCAATAGGTAACAACAGTCAAACCCCAAAGTAAAAGGGTCGAGTCATAGTAAAAATATGACAATCCTACTGAGCTACAAGTGCTACTCTTAGCTTAACATGGAATAGGAGGCTGGGGACAGGCCTCAACCTTTGACTCTTGGAACATGCATTCTAACAAGACCTCCTATGCATGGATTCACCAACATTAAGGGTAGGCTACCCTAAAGGTGAGACATACTCCTATTGTTTAAAAGTTAAGGCGGCACAAACAAAGGGTTGTGCCTTGGCGACACAAGCTAGAGCTTGCACCAATAAAAGAATAACGAGCTCTATCATGAACTTAAGAACTATCCTACATATACCCTACCTTATTTATGTGACAGAGTCCTCCCCGCCCCCCCCTTTTCCTAATTATGTAAGTGGGCTGGCATAGAATGCCAGCCCCTTAGTTAATGAGATGAGTTTTCACCTAACCTAACTCTTACTCCTAACCTACCCAAGGGGAGGGGATTTTTAGGGCGTGGGTTAGGGTAACCCTAGGGTTAGGTCAACTCTAAGAGTGTTCCTAAACCCCATTTATCACGCCAAACTCATCTAATCTAACAAAAAAACTTAACTGAGACATCAAAATTGGGGAGAGTTTTTTAGAAGGTAAGTTTTACCTTCACCTAGAGTTTCTCGCCATTCTAGGGACAATTGGCCGAACTACCCCTAAACACCTAAGTGCACTAAGCGAGGTTGGTTTTTCACTACATTTAGGGTTCATCAACATAGTACAATAGGTAACAACAGTCAAGTCCAAAGTAAGGAAAAGTCATAGTATAAACTATGACATACATAGTCTAGTGTGGTCTAACGACACGGAACATGTAGCTTTGTTAAGCAAGCAGTCTACAGTACTACTCACAAGTTATCTCATAAATGCACTATTTAGGAAATGGACAAAAACATGTATAATATATGTATACATACATACAATATAATATTGCTTGTATACATATATTTATAAGAGATATTATTTTTCAAACATGCATATGTATATAACTCAAGGACAAAGTATATCGAAATGGTAAGATAACTATTGAGTCCATGATTAAGCTAGCTCTTATTAAGAATCATTATGACCAAATAATTTATGAATGTATACATGAGACATGTGTCTTTTATATATACATGTGTATATACACATGTAGGCGTTCAACTTATATATTTTTTGTATTTTATTTTCATAAATTGGTGTACATCATTAAAATACATATGAAAACACATGCACATGCACACACAATTACTACATACATGCATGTATAAGTTGAAATCATTTATTTTATTTTGTTAATGCAGATATATTTAAAGATGTTCATTATTTTTATTCTACTTTGTATGCTTATGGTACTTAACTAGAGCTGTGTTTGCTTGTTGAATGAGCAAGAAAAAATCTACATGTACTAATGTACATCTTAAATTTGATTGTGACTCTTATTTTTTTAATTTTTATATGGGTAACAATTTCTTTTATGGTGTTATGAAAAACTCAATCTTAAATTATTGAAAGTTTAAGAAGCTCCCATATGTGTATGTTAAATTAAACTTTAGTGCGATGGAATGTAGGTAGCATCACTTGTGTATCATTTATATAAATTTGACTTAAGATTTAAAAAAACAGTCAATTAATATAATATTGACTTTATGGTGTGAACAATGTTTTTGGTTAACTTCTTATTCCACCAATTTGATTTAAGTTAATTACAATTAATCTTTTTCTTTCTTATAAAATTCAAGCTGCAAATTTTCGATTGCAATATGCGAAAGTATTTTTGAAAGTTTTATTTCTTATAATTTACAATTTTCACAATTGTTAACGAGTACATACCACTTTACAAGTAATTCAAAATAATTATTTATACCAAACAACTAATTTATTTGGTGAGAAGAACTTTATAGGTGCATGTGTATGTATGAGTTATGCATGTGATGTGCATTATAATGAAAAATTTAAGACATATTTTATATTTATATATATAATAATTAGTTCTTTTTTTTCACACACACATCTTTACATGTAAGGTGTGTAATATATATATGACATAAGTAACATATCCTTTCAGATTTAACATAGTACATTTTTTATTTATTGCAGACAAGCTTATACCTCCATGTTAGAAAATGCATCCTTATAATAAAACAAGATATTTGTGTTTAATGAAATCATTTGTTTTTGTTTTATTTTTCAAGATGCATTTTTTTAATGTTAAGTAAAAGCTTGCCTACGATAAACAACAAATATAATATGTTAAATCTCAAAAAATATGTGATTACATCGTATATATATTACACACTTCACATATAAAGATTTATACATAAGAGAGAAAACTAATTGTTATATATATAAAATAAAATAGTATTACGCTTTTCGTTAAAAGCACACCATATGCATAACTTAATAATATACACTACATATATACATTATAAATCACACATGCACTTGCAAAATTCTTCTCATTAAACAGATTAGTTGCTTGATAAAGATAATTATCTCTCAAATGTAATATGTACCCACTAATAATTGGTATAACTTTAACATAATTTATTCTATGGTATATTTAACAATTTTATTTTTGCAAATATTCATATAAAATGCTAGAAAATATGCTAAATATTTAAAACATTAGAATATCATCACATATACATGCATAAATATGATTATGCTGAATATATATGTATTTAAATTTATTTAAAATTTAGATTCTTTTATAGATGTGTATGCTTGTAAATATATTTATAAAATTTATTTTTTATTAATATTTATAACTATATACTAAGTGTATACTTTGTATATATTAATTATTTTTATGAATTTCAAGACTATATAAAATATAATTTCTCTTTATACTTTACTTCTCAATTACTTACAAAGATATTGTTAAATAATAATGTTTATATATATTCAAACACATATGTTGTTTGCTGGTTAACACATGTATTAAACAAATTAACAAGTAATGCAAAAACATAAAATATATATGATATATTTAATAAATATATTAAAAAAAATGAATCTTAGCAATTGATTTTGATTCTTTAAGTATATTTTTCCTCAAAAATAATAATAATTTTTTATATTTTAATATTAAATATGGACCATTGATTTATTTTCAAAAAATAATTAACAGTGTTATCTAGATATATTCGTAGATTACTTGAGGTTTACAACACTAATCAACATCAAAATATGTAATAGATCTAGGATATTTTTATATTTACACTAATAATACATATTTATATTGTCAGTAATTGAGTGAAAACTGTATTAAGAGAAAGAATATTATATATACATAGTATGAAAATCATTAATAATTCTAAATTATAATAAAATATTAACTTTATAGGACGTATGAAGAATACATATATACGTATATATTTTATAAATTTAGATGCATACACATTTATGCATTAAAGAAATTAAATACATGTATGTATGTAAATTTATTTGTTTATATATTTCAATTCTCATAAATAAAACTTAATATATTAAATTTATATGTAAGCATAAGACTAAACAAACTTTTTTAAAGTTTATATATAGATTTCATATGATGGTCTTTCTTTCCAATTTTTCCTCATCTTCGCTATAATTTAATACTTATGTTTATTTCTTAAATATTTGTATATTAATTATATACAAGTAATCTTATATAATAAAGTTTATTTAGTGTGTATGTCTATTGTCTGTGAGTTGGTCATCAACGCCCATCAATAGCCATTCTACATCCATTTGACAATTATCCTACAAAGTCTATCCCATGACTATCCTAAAGTTAATATGATGGTTATCTAAACTCAAAAGGATAAGTTTAAGGTGAGTTAAGGGTCTATGTCAGAGTTTTAACCGAAAGGGTTAATACATAGCAACACGTGGTTATCAAGTGGCCACCTAGTGTCAACACCCTCTGTAAGCAACACTAAGTTTTTCAAGACAACCTTGAAAATTTAACAAATGTCCAATTAAGTATAAGACTTAGGGTAAGACCCTAAGTCCCTCTATAATGACTACCCTCTAAACTTTAAAGGATAACCTGAGTAGTCTTTACTTGCCTCAAGAGACCTAGGCTCATGCCTTAACCCTACCAAGGAGATGTGTCCCACATATACCCACATGACACATAAATTTCATTCTCGATGAAAATCAAATTCAAAGTCAAATTTGCAATCAAGTGTCATATTAATACTACCATTTGCCTTTCACAACTGACTTGTATTTTTTTTAAATACACCGACCAGTTCAGGGAGCAAATATAAGTTAACATACCTTTTTATCAACTAATGTGGAAATTAAAAAACTCAATGCCTCAAACCGGCGATCTCTAGATATCACATGTCTCAACTGACCCATTTTTATTGTACTCATTCCCTAAAGAGCACAACAACTAGGTTATTCATAATTTTTAATTCCTTATCTTGCTAAGTTTAAATACTGAATTTTAAAATTTAATTCCTACGATAAGAATCTCCTTGAACTCGTAATATTACACCGCTTCGTAACATTATATTCATTTTTAATTCTCAAACTGATTATGTAAATGTTTTCCCCTCCGAAGTTATAAAATATAACCTCTCCACTAATTTAACAATTAGTGTTTTGATAAGCTCCTATAAAATAATCCCTATTCCATTAATAGTTGCAATTTCGATATTGATACTGTCAAGAGTTTTTACCTAGTGCCACAAAGGCGGCTTGCCAGGTGCCAACCCTGGAATCCCCTCTCTTGGAAACCCCACGGAACCTGGTAAAGTAACCCGTATTAGGAACCCAAGCCTTAGGAAGTCAAACCCCTAGCTGACTAAGTCCACAACGAGACTCACCTTGTGAATCAGGATACACGGACTAGCCGAGCTTTAGGTGTCGTTCCTAGCTTGGCGTGGTTGAGGCGGCCGGAGCAAGGCCTCAACCACTAGTTTTGCGGAACGTGAACTCGGGCAATGTCTTTGAGCTTGCAGGCAGGTTTTCGGACCAAGGAATCTGACTAACTCCTTGGAAGTGACGTGCCCCTATCTCAAAGGCAAGATCCTGCCAACGATAAGGATAGTCTAACCCTAGGGTGGGTTGTACCCCTGTCGTGTGGAAGTTTGGGCGGCACAACGGAGGGTTGCACCTTGACGACACAAGCTTAGCTTGCACCGGTAGGAGGTTAACGAGCTCTCTTTGAACCCAGGAAGCCTCACTACATATACTCTACCTTATTTATGTGACGGACCCCCCCCCCCCTGTTTACCTAAGAGTAAGTGGGCTGGCACGGAAATGCCAGCCCTTAGAGAAAATGGTTGTCCTAACCTAATCCTAAACCTAACCCCTAGGGGGGGGTTTAGGACGTGGGGTTAGGGCAACCCTAGGGTTAGGTCAACCCTAGGGGTGTCCCTAACCCTTATTTTGACAAGCTATAATTTGCAAAGAACCCTAACCTGGAACGTCAAAACGGGGGAGGGTTCTCTAAATGGAAGTGCTAGCTTCGCCTAGAGTTTCTTGCAAATACCTAACGACACCCGGCCGGACCATCACTAGATACCCAAGTGCACTATGCGGGCCTGTTTCTTCTACATCTAGGGTTCGTCACATAATCCAGTAGGTAACAACAGTCAAACCCCAAAGTAAAGGGTCGAGTCATAGTAAAAACTATGACACACTCCCCGCCTTTGAAAATGTCAACGTCCTCGTTGACGTCTAACTCCAAGACTAGACTAGGTTAGGAAAAATTAACTGAAAACTAACGCTAATCACTCTATGCGGAGTCAGCAAAAAGTTCACAAGTTTTATTACCCCCCTTGCATTACGCGAAGCCAAATACTTCAGAACCGTCGTTCACTGAGTGAGAACTCAGCTGCCGGAGGTACCACCTGCGACAAGAAGTCATTTGGAGACCTTTTGCACGTCTGCAAAGTCTGTCACCCGACACAGACAACAAGTTAGTTAATTTCTTTTAGTTAACTAGAATTTATATCGGAGGCCTCTAGTTAATGTTGTCTGTCGGCCCCTAGGTTAAGAAGAAATAACTTTATTCCTTAATTAGTTTGAGACCTTGCCTCAAACTCATTCACCAACTCCATCGCGTTTTGTAGATTCTCCAATGGTTCCCATGTCGATTCGCACGCCGGATAGCCTTTCCATTTGACGAGATACTCAAACTTACGTTTTCGCGGTCCATAAACCTTCCTTTTGCCCAATATGGATTCGACTTCGTACTCCGTACCTTCATGAACCAGCTCAGGGGGCGGACGTAAGTTTTCATATCTTTGCGGATGTTTCTCATCTTTGTGGAATGGCTCGAGCAAATTGACATGAAACACATTGTGTATTGTTCCCAACTCTGGAGGAAGATCCAACTCATAAGCCACTTTCCCTACTTGCTTCACCACCTTGTATGGACCTATGTAGTGCGATAGAAACTTCCTCGAAAGAGTCATTGGAACCTTCAGGTTTTTGGTACTCAACAATACCATATCCCCAACCTGATACTCTACATCCCGCCGATGCTTATCGTACTGCTGACGATACCTTTCCTGTGCTGCAGCCATCGCTTGACGAGCAGCTTCCCATGTTCGATACAATTGTCCCGTGAACTCTGCTACAGATGGAACTCGATTGCTATCGTCTTTCGGTAACACCATACTCTGAGGAATACCACCCTTATTCCCAGTTAACACTTCCATCGGGCTACATCCGATTGCAGTGTGCATCGAGTTATTGTAACATATCTCAGCCATATCTAAGTGTTCAGCCCAATCAAGTTGATCACCTTGAACATAGCATCTGAGATAGTCCTCGACTTGTCGGTTCACCCTCTCCGTTTGACCATCAGTTTGCGATGGTAAGCTGTACTGAACTTGAGCATCGTACCAAACTGCTTAAAACGTTCCCCAAAACTTCCCGTAAACGAGGATCCCGATCTGAGATCATGTTTCCGGTAGTCCGCACTCTTATGACTTCGTGGAAGAACAACTTTGCTGCTTGAATTGCATTCACTGTCTCTACAGTTGGAATGAAATGAGCAACCTTTGAAAACGATCGACTACCACCATGAGCGCATTAAAACCACAAGATTTTGGCAATCCCATGATAAAGTCCAAAGTAACACTTTGAAATGGCCGCTCTGGAATCGGTATACACTGCAACTTCCCAGCTCGTTTTTGCGATCGGCTCTTTACTTGTTGACATGTGGGGCATGTCTTGACATATTGGCAACATCATCTATCATACCCGGCCAATAGAATCCCTGTTTCAACAAAGCCAACGTCTTGCCTTCCACCATGTCCTGCCAAAGGAACATCGTGATGCTCTCTTAATAGCCTCTCCCTCCATGTCCCTTCTGGAACATAGAGTCTCTTTTCTTTATAATAAAGAACTCCATCTCGTACCGCAAAATGGCCTGTTTGAGTGCATCCATTCGACTTTCTATTCCTGCTGGAATATTACCATCTCTTCGTAATGATGAACTTGTTTCCTCTTTGCCACCAGGCTCAAAGCCTCCTTAGCAAACTTGTCCTGAGGATACGCCGTCACAAATTCATCCACCAAAGTTGACACGGGTGCTGACATAATCGAAGATGACCCTTTCTACTGAGTGCATCAGCTACCACATTGTCCTTTCCCGCTTTATGTTTGATTTCAGGCTGAAATCGTGCCAACTTCTGCTGCCATCTAGCATACTTCGGTGATAGCTTCGGCTGCGTTTCAAAATACCTTAGAGTTACACTATCTGTCCAAACCACAGTGCCATGACTTGGAAGATAATGACGCCAATACTCCAAGGAAGCAACAATAGCATACATCTCCTTTTCGTGAGTAGGCCATCGAGTTTGCGCGGCATCTAACTTCTTCGAGAAAAAGGACACTGGATGTCCTTTCTGTTGCAATACACCACCAATTGCAAAGTCGGAAGCGTCACATTCTACTTCAAAGGGATCTTCAAAGATGGGCAACTGCAAAACTGGCTCAGAAGAGATAGCCTCTTTGAGTTTGACGAACGCACGTTGGCACTCTGGAGTCCAATGCCATGGAATGTTTTCGTAAGATCTGTCAATGGGGGCTATTTCCGAGTAACCCTTTATGAATCTTCGGTAATACCCTGTCAGACCAAGAAATGATCTAACTTCATGCACATCTTTTAAAGTCATCCACTCAGTAATAGCTTGAATTTTCTTTGGGTCCATGGCAACCTCCCCACCTGAGATCAAGTGTCCCAAGAAATCTATCTTGGTTTGACCAAATGCGCACTTGCTTTCTTTAGCATACAACTGGTTCTCTCTCAACCTCTGAAACACTTTTTCTAAGTGTTCCACATGTTCTCAATTGTCGAACTGAAAATCAGAATGTCATCAATATACACCACTACGAACTCGTCTAGATAGTCTCTAAACACATCATCCATCATTGTGCAAAAAGTTGCTGGAGCATTGCACAACCCGAATGGCAAGACTAGAAACTCAAATGATCCATAACGCGTTCGAAAAGCGGTCTTCTCAATGTCATTCTCTGCTACCCGAATCTGATGGTACCCCGATCTCAAGTCTATTCTTGAAAAATACTTTGCTTTTGATAGCCTATCAAATAAGTCGTCCACTCGTGGAAGAGGATACTTATTTTGATAGTTATCGCGTTCAGCGCTCGATAGTCCACACACATTCGCATCGTACCATCCTTTTTCATTACAACAAGATAGGTGCACCATACGGCGATCGACTAGGTCGAATGTGTCCTCGACCATCAATTCTGTCAGCTGTCTCTTCAATTCTACTAACTCTTGAGGATTCAACCGATATGGGGCTCTTGCCGGTGGAGACGAACCTGGCAAAATCTCTATCTGTGGTCCACAACTCGACGTGGAGGTAACTCGGCGGCAAGTCTTCTGGCAACACATCCTTAAACATGTTCAAGACTTCCAAAATAGGTTCAGGAACAGATTCTTGACCATCTCCTATTTTGACTTCACCAGTATCCAAAACCATTGCAAGAAACACACGTTCCCGATGTCTAACTGCCTTACGCAACTGAGTTAAGGTAAGGAACATAGGATTCCAATCCTTATCAGTTAGCGTTTCCATTTGAGCGTGTCTTTTAATGTCTCTTTATCTGCTGCAAGCGTGATTCGATTATCTCCAAACCCCTCATTTCGATTACATGTTTATGGAACCATTCCATACCCAAAACAAAGTCAAACCCCGTCATATTCAAGACAACTAAGTCTAGCTTAGCCTTCCAATCTTTGATTTGGACAGGAACTGCCCTTGCTATATTATTAGTATTTTGAGAACCTTTGCCAAAATTGATCTTTATTTCACACATCTTTATTACATCCAAATTCAATCGACGAGCTAGACTAGTCGATATGAAGTTGTATGTTGCTCCAGTATCGATCATCATTCGGACTCGGTCCCCTCGTATCCTTCCTGTCAAATATAGCAAAGGGTCAGTTTTGTCTTGAATAGCGAATAAGGCAGGTTGTGTCTGGCACAACATTACCTCTTCTGACTCATCTTCCGGATCTTCAAGCGTTTCTGGTTCAGCAACTTCCTCTTCTACCATCGCCTTGAAATGTCCTGATTGTTGTGAGGGTGCCGGACACTCTTTAGCAAAATGACCAGGCTTGTTACAATTATAACATTTCACACCCCGCCTGGAACGCGGGGGAGCAGACTTTGGAGCCGATCCTTTGGCTGCTGAGGAGGTGGTAACGCCAATGGTTTCCGAAATCCGGTGGGTCTTGATGTGTCCGAAAACTTGGAACTGCCGACAAAGGGACTTGCACTTCGAATTGATGGCGATTGATCTGGTCGCCTATCAAACCTTCTGAACCCAGACTTTGGAGGAAACTCCTTGGTTTAGGTTTTGCTTCCTCCCCTTTGTACAAGTCTTCTAACGACATGCCATAAGCAACCTTTTGAGCTGCCTCTTGACATTCCCGATAGCTTGTTGGCTTGTACCTTAAGATTTCTCTTCGCGTTTCTCATTCAAGCTAGCCATGAAGCAACTTCGAGCTTCATCATCGCTCATATTTGGCACCAATCGCCGTACACTTTCGAATCGATAAACGTGGTCCATAGGACTTCCCCGAACTCCCTGTTGACAAAGTGCCAGGTCAGCACGCAATCGCAAACCGAGATCATCCGGCATATACTGCTTTTTGATCTCCTTTTTCATGTGCTTCCAGCTGTTTCGGTATCCACGTTCACCTTCAACAATTCGCCACCAAGTCTTAGCTTCTTCTTTAAGAAACTGCTTGGCACATGCAACCTTTTCTGTCTTTCTCACGGAAGCAGCCTCGAAATAGCTTTCCATATCATACAACCAGTCATCCAAAACCTTGTAATCCTTTGAACCCATGAAATTCGAAGGCTTTACCGGTTTGAATTTACTGGGACCTCCACCACCTACTTCCGTCGAAGAATCTGATTCAGAGGAACCTGACTCTGAGTCATGCTTCTTCTTCTTTTTCCGTGTGTCTGGTTGCGGAACATCTGGCACTGCGTATTCGTTGGAATCCGAACGGCAACATTATCGATTCGGTCGTTCAACCCAAACATCCCCTCGAAGTTCGTTTAGGGCATCCATCATTATTTCTCGCCAACCAGGTCGTTGTCTAACCTAGGGGGTCGACCTGGATCAGCCTCATCCATCTCCTCATTTTGAGCCTCTGCGACAGCCCTCTCTGCCTCAGGCTCTGGTTGCTTTCTCTTGCTCATCGTATTGAACCCTAGTGTCAACACTCGGAGAATATGCTTGGAATATTCCCAATGTGAATTGGAAACACCCTGCACAGGTTGTACACCCACACACATCAGCTTAAACTAGCATAAGACTTTCGGACATACCTAGAATCTCACGCCGACTCACTGAGCAAGTGTTCTCCGAAGTTTGACAACTCACAGGATCAAACTCTCTGCGCAGAATACAGACATGTCAACCGAAAGCAATAGAGTATCAAGAATTTAGAGTTATCTAAACATTGAAACACCCTACACTTAAGGTCCTACTGACCGCAGAGAACTTGCTCCGATACCAATTGTCAGAGTTTTTACCTGGTGCCACAAAGGCGGCTTGCCAGGTGCCAACCCTGGAATCCCCTCTCTGGAAACCCCACGGAATCTGGTAAAGTAACCCGTATTAGGAACCCAAGCCTTAGGAACTCAAACCCTAACTGACTAAGTCCACGAACGAGACTCACCTTGTGAATCAGGATACACGGACTAGCCGAGCTTTAGGTGTCGTTCCTAGCTTGGCGTGGTTGAGGCGGCCGGAGCAAGGCCTCAACCACTAGTTTGCGGAACGTGAACTCGGGCAATGTCTTTGAGCTTGCGGCAGGTTTTCGGACCAAGGAATCTGACTAACTCCTTGGAAGTGACGTGCCCTATCTCAAAGGCAAGATCCTGCCAACGATAAGGATAGTCTAACCCTAGGGTGGGTTGTACCCCTGTCGTGTGGAAGTTTGGGCGGCACAAGGAGGGTTGCACCTTGACGACACAAGCTTAGCTTGCACCGGTAGGAGGTTAACGAGCTCTCTTTGAACCCAGGAAGCCTCACTACATATACTCTACCTTATTTATGTGACGGACCCCCCCCCCCCTGTTTACCTAAATGAGTAAGTGGGCTGGCACGGAAATGCCAGCCCTTAGAGAAAATGGTTGTCCTAACCTAACCTAAACCTAACCCCTAGGGGGGGTTTAGGCGTGGGGTTAGGGCAACCCTAGGGTTAGGTCAACCCTAGGGGTGTCCCTAACCCTTATTTTGACAAGCTATAATTTGCGAAGAACCCTAACCTGGAACGTCAAAACGGGGGAGGGTTCTCTAAATGGAAGTGCTAGCTTCGCCTAGAGTTTCTTGCAAATACCTAACGACACCCGGCCGGACCATCACTAGATACCCAAGTGCACTATGCGGGCCTGTTTCTTCTACATCTAGGGTTCGTCACATAATCCAGTAGGTAACAACAGTCAAACCCCAAAGTAAAGGGTCGAGTCATAGTAAAAACTATGACACATGTCCATTGTACTCTTGCCAAATTGCACGGCTCGTACTGCATTGAATCGTGGAGGAGATGCAAAGCGTCAGCGTCCAGTGGCAAAAAGGCGGTTTGTTTTCAGCAAGTCCCACAACGCCAGATGATTCCCCTCCATGGGCGGCCTCAACCTCTCTCCTTTGCGGGCTCCATGCCCAACAACCAAACCTCACATGTCCCTCCCTGCCAATGTAGCTCCCCACGGGCACTAGTTTCGTGGTGTAGCCAGTTATCACGTCAGTCTCACACACGAAGGTCCCCAGTTCGAGTCTGGGCAAAAACCTTTAGCGCCCTAAACCCTAAAGGCTGGTTTAGGGTTTAGGGTTTAGACCTAAGGGCTGGTTTAGGGTTTAGACCAACTCCCTAAACCCTAAAGGCGACACTAAATTGTGCCCTAAAGAAACAAGAACTTTTGTGCCCTAGCGCCCTAAACCCTGAAGTGGCCTAAACCTAAAGTGGGTGACATTAAATTGTGCCCTAGCATCCTAAACCCTAAAGCAACAAGAACTCAGAACTTCTTCGAGCAACCGGCACCATGCATGCACTGCCTGGGAATCAAACCCGGGTCTGTACCGTGGCAGGGTACTATTCTACCACTAGACCAGCAGTGCACCAACTTCTGATGCTGACGACACAAGATGGATATGCAGCATCACATATACACATCAGAATGCCAATTGGTACGGTCCTAGAATATTCTCTACGATGCGGTGTGCTTGTCAGGCCGGCCTAGCTCAGTTGGTAGAGCGTGAGGCTCTTAACCTCGTGGTCGTGGGTTCGATCCCCACGGCCAGTGTGTCTTGACAACAGCATGCATTTTCCTAGCTTTTAGGCCATATTGAGGGGATTGTGGCATTTTCCTAGCTTTTAGCCATATTGAGGGGGATTGTGGCATTTTCCTAGATTTTAGGCCATATTGAGGGGATTGTGGCATTTTCCTAGCTTTTAGGCCATATTGAGGGGATTGCTTGCTTGGCACCGAGCCCATGCCATTTCAGTAGTGCCCAATAACCGTCCTAGCTTCCAGGTCAGGATGGCCGAGCGGTCTAAGGCGCCAGACTCAAGTTCTGGTCTCTCATTGGAGGCGTGGGTTCGAATCCCGCTCCTGACACACATGCAGTGTGGCATTTTAGAAATGCCACTCCTAGCCATCCGGCCCTGACACTCTGGGGTGCTCGACAAAAATGTTTGCGTACCTTGGGGTGGTGGCGCTGATGGTTAGCGCGTAGGTCTCATAGCTATCGAGCAATCCTGAGGTCGAGAGGCTTGAAGAGGTCGAGAGTTCAAGCCTCTCTCACCCCATCGCCTTTGCCGCCCATTGCGTGTCAGATGACACTCTGGGATCCTGAGGACGTCACTCTATCGGTGGGGATGTAGATGTCACTCTAGTCGGTTGTCGCTTTGGCCGAGTGGTTAAGGCATGTGCTTGCTAAGTACATGGGTTTCACCCGCGAGAGTTCAAGTCTCTCAAGGCGACGTAACTCCCTCGAAAAGGTACACACGGAATATTCTCATCTTGGTTATCCATGGAATATTCCCTTCTTGGTTTCATGGGGTTTTGAGTTGTGTTTGTAGAAGATATTCATGAATATTCCCATCTTGCTTTGGGATGAGTCACAAGTAAACCCCCCCAAGGAAGAAATTTTGGAATATTCCCTTCTTGTTTTTTCATGGGTTTTGTGTGTTGTGTTGTATGTGACTCCCAAAGGAAGATATTTATAAAATATTTCTATCTTGGTTATTCATGGAATATTCGCTTCTTGGCGTCATTGGGTTTCGGGTTGTGCTATATGCGACTCCCAAGAAGATATTCATGGAATATTCCCATCTTGCTTTCAGTTGTGCCGTACGCCGTAACTCCCCAAGAAGATATTCATGGAATATTCCTTCTTGTTTCATGTGCAATGTAACTCACCCAAGAAGATATTATGGAAAATTCCTTTATGTGTTGTCCCCTTCTTGGTTTCACGGGTTTTCGTGTTGTGTTGTGTTGTAACTCCCCCCATGAAGATACTTGTGGAATATTTCCTTCTTGGTTCCATGGGTTCCCGTGTCGTGATTCTTGTATGTAACTTAACTCCCCAAGAAGATATCCATGGACTATTCTGCTCTTTCCTACGGGAGTTCGAGTCTCTTGATATTCTTTGGAATATCCTTCTTACCATAGCAGGTTCGGCATTCTAAGAGTCCTTGGAATATGCACGCTTTGAGAAGGGGTGTCTCGAGACAAAGCCATAGCCTGCAAAAGATATTCCGATAACTCTATTGGATATGGGCATGTCCATTGTACTCTTGCCAAATTGCACGGCTCGTACTGCATTGAATCGTGGAGGAGATGCAAAGCGTCAGCGTCCAGTGGCAAAAGGGCAGTTTGTTTTTCGGCAAGTCCCACAACGCCAGATGATGCCCCTCTGTCATAGTTTTTACTATGACTCGACCCTTTACTTTGGACGTTGACTGTTGTTACCTACTGTACTATGTTGATAAGCCCTAGGTGTAGAAGAAACAGGCCCACTTAGTGCACTTGGATATCTAGTGATGGTCCGCCGGGTGTCATTAGGTATTTGCAAGAAACTCTGGGCGAAGCTAGCACTTCCATCTAGAAAACTCTTACCTTGGTTTTCCATGTCCCGGTTGGATTAATGGCTATTCTGGTGAGTTCGACATGTCGGATATGCTTAGAAATACCCCCAGGTTTGACAGGTTAGGGTTTAAGGGGTCGATGGATAACTCACCAAGTATGTTCCCTCTGGAATGAGATTTCAATGCTAGCCCACTTATGTAAACAGGAAAACAGGGGGGGGGGGGCCTCTGTCACATAAATAAGGTAGTATATAGAGTGAGGGTTCCTGGGTTCATGACTGAGCTCGTTACTCTTCTCCTGGTGCAAGCTCTAGCTTGTGTCGTTAAGGCACAACCCTCTGTTGTGCCGCCTAACTCCAGATGCCAAGGGGTACGTCCCACCTTTGGGGTAGCTTACCCTTAACGTTGACGAATCCATGCCTGGAGGACTTGTCGGGATACATTGTTCCAAGAAGCAGGGTTGAGGCTTGTCTCCAGCCCCCTCCTCCACGTCAAGCTAGGTGTAGCACTCACGGCCAAAGCAAGGCACATCCATGTCCTTGTCCAACTGTGGGCGTGGGATCTTGTTTGACAGGTTCACTGAGGGGTTCTAGAGTTGGCATTTAAGAGCCACGTTTGTGGCACTTGGTGCAACTCTTGAATCTAAGGGCTATGGCATGATAGCCCACATTGGGAAGGTAGTGTCACATGGAAATGTGACACTGGCTAAACGTCACAAGGTACAACGCCTGAGGCATGCCCTTTGGGGTTATGTCATGGGCTTGTCGCCAAGGGGTTGGATACTTTAGCAAACAGACATGCTTGTGCTTGCACTAGGGTGCTAAGCCTTGGGCATCCGCTCAAGGGAGGTTAGGTCTCATAACTAGGTGTGCTTTGACACACTTGGCTAGGGGAGTGTTCTCCTTGGAATTCAAGGGTTGAACAACCTAAGCGTGTTAGCAGGAAGCCTTTCGTGAGGCACTTGCAAGGTCAAGTGCTTAGAGTTTCCCAAACCTAGCCTTAAGGAGTTTGCTTAGCAGAACACTCGTGTCCGCCTACGGCGCACACTCGTGTCCTCACTAAGTATTAGCCCTAGATCTAGGGTATAACTTGGCCACTCAAACCTTAGGGGTTAGTCGTGGTTCAAGGTACCCCTTGTCGCCCTAAAAGGGGTTGTACTCCCGGATGAGGGTGATTCCTCAAGGGGTAAGTGACGATGCCTTAGCTCTGTCCAGGGTATGTGTGGAACACACGTCTCCTTGATGGGGGTTAGGACATGAGCCTGTCTAGGTCTTCTAGGGCAAGATCCTAAGTCAACTAGGGTTATCCCTCAAGGGTTCTGGGGCAGACATTCTAGGGGAGACTTAGGCTAAACCCTAAGTCTCCTGTCCACTTGGGCATTAGAGTCTAACCCTAGGGGTCGTTGGGGTTGTTCTGGGAAACTTAGCGTTGCTCACAGAAGTGATGACGCCAAATGGCCACATGCAGCCAACGTGTTGCCACGTGTTGGCCCTTTGGGTTAAAACTCTGACACCCTCCGTGGGCGGCCTCAACCTCTCTCCTTTGCGGGCTCCATGCCCAACGACCAAACCTCCACGTGTCCCTCCCTGCCAATGTAGCTCCCCACGGGCACTGGTTTCGTGGTTAGCCGGTTATCACGTCAGTCTCACACACTGAAGGTCCCCAGTTCGAGTCTGGGCGAAACCTTTAGCGCCCTAAACCCTAAAGGCTGGTTTAGGGTTTAGGGTTTAGACCAACTCCCTAAACCCTAAAGGCGACACTAAATTGTGCCCTAAAGAAACAAGAACTTTTGTGCCCTAGCGCCTAAACCCTGAAGTGGCCTAAACCTAAAGTGGGCGACATTAAAATTATGCCCTAACATCCTAAACCCTAAAGCAACAAACTTCTTCGAGCAACGGGCACCATGCATGATGCTGACGACACAAGATGGATATGCAGCATCAATATACACATCAGAATGCCAATTGGTACGGTCCTAGAATATTCTCTACAATGCGGTGTGCTTGTCAGGCCGCCTAGCTCAGTTGGTAGAGCGCGAGGCTCTTAACCTCGTGGTCGTGGTTCGAGCCCCACGGCCGGTGTGTCTTGACAACAGCATGCATGTGGCATTTTAAAATGCCACTCCTAGCCATCCGGCCCTGACACTTTGGGGTGCTCGACAAAGCTGTTGCGTACCTTGGGGTGGTGGCACAAATGGTTAGTGCGTAGGTCATAGCTATCAAGCAATCCTGAGGTCGAGAGTTCAAGCCTCTCTCACCCCATCGCCTTTGCCGCCCATTGCGTGTCAGATGACACTCTGGGATCCTGAGGACGTCACTCTAGTCGCTTTGGCCGAGTGGTTAAGGCGTGTGCCTGCTAAGTACATGGGTTTCACCTGAGAGACTTGAAGATCCTGAGGACGTCTCTAGTCGCTTTGGCCGAGTGGTTTCACCTGAGAGACTTGAAGATCCTGAGGACGTCACTGCTAAGTAATGGGTTTCACCCGCGAGAGTTCAAGTCTCTCAGGCGACGTAACTCCCTCGAGAAGGTACACACGGAATATTCTCATCTTGGTTA